>JACXGJ010006978.1:7380-32280 GCA_016801105.1 Esox niger | reverse complement strand
ACACACACACACACACACACACACACACACACACACACACACCTTATACTCCCCCCCCACACACACCTTACCCTACCTTAAACTTCCCACTAGTAGAGTAGCTGGTTTTCCACTTGACTGAGTAGTAGCGGACCTCAGCGGTCTTCTGGTTCTTGGTCATGGAGTTGTCAGCCCAGCTGACCCTGACGGAGTCCGGAGACAGAGCCACGGCCTGCACACCTACGGGGGGGATCATGGGGGTGGACGTATCTGGCAGGGGAGTAGGGAATTTATCAAACAGATGGAAAAGGTCGTCGTCTGATGGGTCAATGGGGTCTGGATTTGGATTAATTCCCGGAAGACAAACGGCATGTTGAGGTCATGCAAAGGTAAAGATGGATGGAGTCCCGTGCAACAGACGACCGCAAAGAAGGAGTTGGATAGGAGTGAGCATGCGGTCAAATGAATTAATGAATGAATGAGGAGTGGAACGAAAGGCAATGGAAGTGACAAACAAAGAGAGGAAGAGAGAGGAAGAGACAGAGTAAGGAAAAAGCCACACAGTAATTCTAATAGGGACAAAACTAACTACACGGTTTAACTACAAAACAAGTATTAACTACCGGTTGTAACTATAGCCACGTCTAAGAAGAGCAAAAAGAAAACAGCTAGTTTGTTATAAAGCACTAACCAGCTATTTGGACACAGTGACTAGCTAACCAGCTATTTGGATACTGTAACTAGCTAACCAGCTATTTGGACACAGTGACTAGCTAACCAGATATTTGGACACAGTGACTAGTTAACATGCTATTTGGACACAGTGACTAGTTAACATGCTATTTGGACACAGCGACTAGCTAACCAGCTATTTGGACAAAGTGACTAGCTAACCAGCTATTTGGACACAGTGACTAGCTAACCAGCTATTTGGACACTGTAACTAGCTATCCAGCTATTTGGACACAGTGACTAGCTATCCAACTATTTGGACACAGTGACTAGCTAACCAGCTATTTGGACACAGTGACAAGCTAACATGCTATTTGGACACAGCGACTGGCTAACATGCTATTTGGACACAGTGACTAGCTAACATGCTATTTGGACACAGCGACTATCTATCCAGCTATTTGTTCACTGCCTCTAGCTATACAGTTATTTGGTCACTGTGACTAGCTATCCAGCTATTTGTTCACTGTGACTAGCTAACCAATTATTTGTTCACTGCCACTAGCTATCCACCTATTTGGTCACTGTGACTAGCTATCCAGCTATTTGTTCACTGCGACTAGCTAACCAGCCAACCCTTCCCTTAAAGCCAATGGAAAGCCTATCTGCATTAAGTATTATCAGTGTCCCAAGTGCACAGATAGACAGACATTAACAGGCAGAATCTCCACGGTGTTGTCTGCCAACAGAGACACATTTCACAGAACAAAACACCAGATAAACACCATATAAGTGGGCCAGATGTCAAATGGCGTCATTGGTCAAACACAACCCCCCCATCAGCATACTGATGCCAAACTAAAAACACACCCCGCAAAAAAATCTCTCCCACAGTATAATGTGGAAAACGTTGCCGTCTCTGTTGAATTGGTGGCTAAGCATTGCGCTGTGAGGTGGAGGGAGATGTTTGCACACTGATGTCTGAGAGACAGAGAATTAAACGGCAGACAGGCATGGGAATATATTCCCCTCATGCTGCAGTGTTCATTGGTCAGCCTTTAACAAGGCGTTTTAATGCGGCTCGTAAAGATGTGGCCCTGCATTAAATGATGAATATCTCAGTGCACCGGCAGCTATTCAGACAGGCAGCTGGAGGCGCTGGCAGGTTTTCCATCAAGCTCTATTTTCTGACAGAATGTGAGAGAGAGAGAGAGAGAGAGAGAGAGAGAGAGAGAGAGAGAGAGGCGGAGCGAACGATGGGATTAGAATGTAATAGTACTGATTTAAATTCTCTCAGCTAACAGGTAGTGTGTTAGCAGACATGTGCATGTCACACAATATGTGTGTGTGTGTGTTAGAAGATGTGAGCGAGTGTGTGACTCCTCTCAGACACCAGACAGTGTGTGACCTTGTAGTGAGTCAGGCGAAATACTGCGGGACTCCGTCTGTGGATGAAAGACAAGCGGAGCCCTGAACATCCTATTATATTACACATTCTCTAATTCTTAATTCAATGGGTGTTGCTAACATGTCCTCCTCCCTGACAAGGTTGTGTGCATAGAAAAAGGAGGATGTTCCATTCAGCCTGAGCACAACGAGTGGTGCAGCAACATGGGCAAAGAGGAACAGCAGGAAGAGGGCAGCTAAAAATACCTGCTGGTTAGCCGACAGGTGATAATGACTGTGCAGAAGTGCTGTTCCGACAGGCCACTTCGTTTTTCACTTCGGCTACGCTGACCTCAGGAGAAAGGAAGCTAAATTACAACGGCTGAACTGTGGCCCGTGTTCCATACGCCAGCTGCCGTTCCCATTGGCCGTGTGCGTTGCCCTCTAATTGGCCGTAATCCAAATTTGGCCGTGAAATTAGACAGCAATTTTCTGGATAGGGATGCGCCATGTCAGCCGTCCGTCAAGGCATGACCCTGCTGAGAGATGCTGTAATGGATGTGGGTCAAATGAGTGGCCAGTTCCCCTGCTCCAGCTCTACTGCGTCTTTTACCCAGAATGCAACAGTGGTGGCACAATGAATCATGTCCCACAGCGTGTTTTTCTTACATGGAAAATTCTCATCACTTAGCAAACCTTCACTTGAAAACAATTGTGAATAAAACATCAATAAAATGTTAATTTGTTTAGCCTTGTTTGGTCCTACACAGTATGAACATAGCAGACTGTGTTTTGATGTGGATGTGTAGAAATATACCCACTGCTTAAAGCTGCCCGTCTCTTGATGTACATTACATGTGGCACGTTTGATCTGATGTGAAAACAAACCCAGGCTGTTTAGAGTCCCACATCTGTGTGAACATCAAGAGAACGTGTTGACAGTGGAGTCAGGTGAGTTGTTTCTGCCAGGCAATGAAAAGCTGTGATCAGCTGGCACTCTCACTGTATGCTCCCTCCTCCGCTGGCGTGTGGCTAGCTTAGCGATATACGTACCTGTCATGGATCGGGTGACGGCGCTCTCGTACAGGGGGACACCCTCTCCTGCGTTGTTGAACGCTTTCAGGGAGATCACATAGTGGGAGCTGGGCTCTGTGGGAGAGAGATCGGAATGCAGTCAGGTGATCAATAAATAAATACATTCATGAGTCCATCAATCAACCAAGTAAACTATACATCCATCAGTCAAGAAATAATCAATACATTAATTAATCTGTCAATCAACCAAGTAAGCCAGTAATCAATCAATAAATGGTTTGTAACAAGCTTTACTGTAGAACCAACAAATCTAAACATTCAGTTCCCTTTAATGACTGTTGGTGTCATTGTCAAAGATCAGCAAAAAAGGCCATGAAAATGTTTTTCAGACTAATTTGCATTGCTTGATTGTTGACTTAAGACATCCTGTCGACGAGCCGGTTCAGACTCAATTTGTGACGTGTCAAAAACTGCAATGAGTCGTAAAATAAAATGTTTTTCGATATAAGAATGTGTTAAATGGCCAGAAAGCTTGGAATCTCGTAAAACTGTCTAATTTAAAATAGCTATTACGATGACAAAACTCTGTGCCATTGTTTCAGGATAGTCAACTACAACAAAACCCTTTCCCGTATGCACCAGGGTTAATATTAAGTTACCAACATAGTGCAACAGACGTAGCGCAACAGACATAGCATAACAGACATAGCGCAACAAACATAGCGTAACCGACATAGTGCAACAGACGTAGCGCAACAAATGTAGCGTAACAGACATAGCGTAACAAACGTAGCGCAACAAACGTAGCGTAACAAACGTAGCGTAACAGATGTGGCGCAACAGACGTAGCGTAACAGATGTAGTGCAAAAACATTGCGTAACAGACGAAGCGTAACAGACTTAACCCTGAGATTAGTCCTAAACATTACATCATGTCTAACCCTAAGATTAAACCCAACCCTGAGATTAGTCCTAAACATTACGTCATGACCAGCCCTAGGATTAGACCCAGCTCTGAGATTAGTCCTAAACATTACATCATGTCCAGCCCTAGGATTAAACCCAACCCTGAGATTAGTCCTAAATATTACGTCATGTCCAGCCCTAGGATTAAACCCAACCCTGAGATTAGTCCCAAACATTACGTCATGTCCAGCCCTAGGATTAAAGCCTACCCTGAGATCAGTCTAATCTACATTTGTATAATATATTCAGGATGGTTGTGTGGTCTTGGCTAGATTAATGTTCAGGTGAGTAACAACAAGCTATGTAACATCCCTTTGTAACACAATGTACAGACGTGATTGTATATATCTACAAACACAGTTTAACACTCTGTTTCTCCAGCTCCTGAACACGGCATAAAGGAACCATCAGATGAGCCGATGAGTGATACAGAGGCACAACACAGAATAATCCTGGTCTATTTTGATAGGCTGGTAACAGCGTCCAGACATGGGGACAGCTGCTGGAGCGACCCAGCATTTTGTCCTCCGCCAACACTCTTGGCTTTATATTGATAAGCTTTCAATCCATAGGAAAGCCATGGTTCTTGAGTTGGAAACAGCATTACACTACACTGCAGAGAGAGATGGAGAGAATAGGAGAGAGGAAGAGAGACGGAGAGAATAGGAGAGAGAAAGAGAGAGACACACTGGGGTAACCTCGGTGGGTTGACTCTCTCACAGCACAGCAGGACACCAGGACTTTGAAGTTGCTCTAGTTTCTGCAATGCTTACATCAGAACTGGGATTCAACTGGCAAGTTTTCTCCACATATAAACCCAGTGTAATAGAGACAGAGAAAATTAAAGGCAGGACACTGATTTACTCTGTCTCTCTAACTTTTTCCTGCAAGCCAGGAAATACAATGGGATGGCTTTGATGGCAGATTGCTGATCACTGATATTTTAATATATATAACAGGTTTTGGAGTTGGTCCACAGCCAGCCTTTACATCCAGTCATTAGTATCCATGGGGATGTACTCATGTGGGGACTCTAGTTTGTTACGTAAGCTCCTGTCACACCAGACTACCCCTGAACTCTGAAGACCGGTCCATTTGTAAAGGACAACGGAGAGCATGACCCCAGAGCAGGCTGAGACACAGAGACAGATCGAGGGGTAAAGAAAGACAGATCGAGAGGTGGAGAGACAGACAGTGTCAGGTCATCTGTGCATGCGTGTTGTGTGTGTGTGTGTGTGTGTGTGTGTGTGTGTAGCTACAGGGAGAAGAACGTGTAACAGCTGGCTGACTCATTGATTGTTGCAGATGGACAGACCGACCAACCTGTCAACCCGGCTTCCTTCCTGAGGTTCCTGTCTGTCCGGGTCCAAACGGACACAATGCTCAATATTGAAACCATGGAAACTGACTACTGGTTGTGGGGTGGGGGGATGGACTCCATGTTAAATATTGATGGAGCATTGGCCCATTTGTCAGAGCAGGTTAGATGTTAAGACACGCGGCTGCAACGCTGAGCAGAGGGCAGCAGTAATCAACATCTGTACTGACAAACAACACTGAACGATTCACATCACTTTCATTACAATGGGATCGCTGTCTCTCAATATGTTCATCAGAGTGGATGGGCTGAAAAGCTTCTGCTTTTCCATGTGTGCTTTTGTGTTTGTGTGTTTGCGTGTGTTTTTGTGTGTCTCTGTGTGTGTGTTAGTGCAGTGGCTCCCACACATTTTCCGTTAGCGTAACCCCAACATTTTGCATGGCTTGGACGACCCCTGAAGTACCCCATCATGTTAAATTCACTAGTAAGCCTATGGTGTCATGAGTGTTTTCAAGTACCCCCTGTGGAGAGACCACGTACCCCCAAGGGTCCTAGTCCCCCTGGTTGAGAACAACTGTGTTAGAGGAACAAGGATCGCTGAACCAAGACCTCAGTTAGCACATGTTCTGTGCTTGACTTGTTTTCCCTGATATGACAAACATATGCATATATGATCATATGGGGAATAATGTTTGCAGCGCAGTTCTGAAAGTGTATCGAGCTTGATCACTGATTTCCAGTCATTATAGATCTCCTGTATAATCGAATTGTAACAAGGTGCCCTGACTGCAAATTAAAATCACAGTGATTTGTTATTGTCTCTTCTCTCATGCAAATGGTTTGTGCTTTTTTCAAAATTAAATTTCCACTTCAAGCGTTTTCTTGTTATGCTCCTGTTAAACAATGGATTATAATTAAATGCTGTTTTTAAAACAGAATTAATGAGCGTTACCGGAATACATGGATGGCATATCAATAAATAGAATAAGGTGTTTAAGAATTAGAACTTGTCTTCGGAATCAATGGAATCATTCAAAATGGATGGTCAGTATTAAAACAATGTAAATAGTTATTAAATCAAACAGTCATTGTTGATAATGAAATCTAGTTAATAAATGTCAACACAAGGATTCCTTCAACATAACTTTTTCTAGGAATTAAATAATATAGTTTATGACTACCAGCAATTCAAAAAAGCCTGTTCTGGAAGCATTGCTTATTGAATAATCAGTTCCAGAAAAGTGAACAAACATTTTAACTCTTAGAAAATGAGAGGTCCCCAGCTCGTTTCTTCAACTCCTTGGCAGGAGAAGGATAAAGCTGACTGAAAGCCTTCGGTTTGGTCATCAACATGAATCCAATGAAGTAACAATTGATGAAGTCTTGCATGTCTGATTTCACAGATAAGGCACAACATACAGTAGTGAATATGACTAGCAGTCATCAGCTGAGGAGCCTGGGTCATAAGGACAATCGCCTGTCCTTCTGACTGAGATGGAGGACCTGTTACCGGGTCACAGAGAGGTCAGGCAGCTCTCTAAGGAATAGTGAATAAATTGAAACTCATGCATGATGACATTCTAATCTCGGCCAGCTCTACAGAGGATTGTAGTGCAGCATGACATCCACGTTCATGCATAATGAATATTCAGCATTGGCTGATGGATAATCCAACCAGATTGAATTAATTAAGCATTGGACACGTGCAGTAGAACTGTTTAACCACTGTTATATTTATATCGTGTCGTGAAGACATCCACCACTTCTCCAGCCAGTCAGACGGACAACAACCTTAACCAGTACTATTATCTTCCGGCTGGGCTACAGGGGTACCCTACATTTGATGAGAGGAGACATTCTGCTTTTCTTACGGCCTAAAAAAATCACTGTCCATAAAGGTTCTCCGTTGAGCTTGATTTTTCAGGCCAGGGTTTGACTTAATCAGAGTCGGCAAAACTGTCCATAAAATATTTTTATGCAGGATGTGACATGGATGTGACACGGACGTGACAAAGATGTAACAAAATGTGTGATTTAATTAATGATTGGGACGCTGAATACATAAACAATATGGAACAATTTTGGCTCATCAGTTTCACAACTACTGTCTGAAATCTGACATCCACTGTTTAGTTAATATCTGACTGCCTTAGTACTGAACCCAGCCTGTCCATCATGATGACTACGATTAGGCACAGCTAAACTAGTTCTCCTCCTTGGAGATGCCTGGTGGGTTGCCGTGGAGAATTAAAACAACCTTCTATTGGCTAATTTGTACGCAAAGGAACTGAACTGAGATGAGATATCAAGCAGTGGATTTGATCATTATCAAGTTGAAGCAACCAGGTTCTCCGGCACAATGTTTTAGTTGGGTGCTTTTTGTTTAGCTGCCAATGTGATGGGATGTTCACCCCGGTGGAGCAGAGGGGAAAAGGCCGCGTTCAGTGTCCTTTACATTATGCAGAAAATATAGCGTTTCACCATTTTGACATGTTATAGTTGGTAACTGTGAGACTGTCAAGACAGAGGGAGAGGGAGACAGAGAGTTGGGGCTGAGTTAGGATTTATCTCCCTGTCAGCAGTGGTGGTCTCACCTGCCAAGCACCAAACACTCACCTTCTAAGCACTGAACATTCACCTGCCAAGCACCAAATACTCACCTGCCAAGAACCAAACACTCACCTTCTAAGCACCAAACACTCACCTGCCCATTACCAAAGACTGAACTCTGCGAGCGTGTGTGTTTGTTTCAGACTCAACAGCACTACAACCAGAACAGACTTAGGGTTCAATCAGGCAATGGGGAAGAACTCACCAAGATTTTCAATGGAGTAGTATCTCTGCTTGTTGTCCACCCTGACTGTCTCAGCATAAGGACTTCCTACTCCGTAGCCAATGATGTAACCCCGTACCAGGATGTTGGGGTTGAGAGGCGGGGTCCAACTCATGATGATGCTATTGGGCAGCGGGCGAACGTGGAGGGAACTCGGTTGGTTCGGGACTTGGCTTTCTGCAGAAATGGAAAATGGAAGTGTTTAGAATTGGAATTATCTTTTACAGGTCTCTGATTACCCACTTGTGTGACACTAAATCATCTTTAGAAAGTTGCTTGCACAGAACTCAGTAATAGTGTATCAGCTCACCCAAGAATACAGAAATGTGCTTCAAAACATCACACAAAACAGAAAATATCATTGCTTCCATGGGTCTGCAGAAAACATTTATTCATTTATTAATGTCTGCCAATCTACATATGTTCTTTAAAAGAAAAGAGACATGCTTTTTTGTGTTTTACAGCTCAAGTGCGAAACAAGTAGAAGTTCTGTAGCTGTGTCATTGTCGCGGTTGTTAGAAATAAGTTGTACACCCAAGTTTACAGTTGTGGAAATCATGGAAATCGGCAAGCATTTTAATATTTTCATGGGGGTTACTATAGCCCAGAATAACATGAGATGGCTGTTGAGTTTGTTGTGGTGATGCTGTGAAACATATTGCTGTTTTTTTTCTGTGAGTCTGTCCTCCACCACATATTCACACATACAACTAAGTCATCCAAAGAAACCTTCTGGGTGCTGAAACAATGCTGAGAGCACGTGGAAAACCAGGTCAAACATGGATGAAACCACAGCAATGCAAGTCCTGTGTGAGCAGGTCATGGTTCATGATTAACCCATCATGTGCCGAAGTGACATTCTGAGGTTAGCATCCGTTTATTGACAAATAATCCATTAGAACTGCATTAGGTTTCTTTGTCCTTCTATAAATGCATCCGTCTGATTGGTCCTTCCCTTATCTCCCTGCACTTACTCAGGAATTACCTCCCTTTTTAAATCTCCTCCCTAATTGCCTGGCTGCCACAGTTTGTTCTGTTCTCGCTATGTATAATTTATACGAAAAACAAAATTCTTTTAAGTTTCGCCAGGCAGTGTGAGCTCCCGTGTCCCGATTGGCACACTCTTCCTGCAGTACGTACTACACCCTGATCACAGCGATAAAGGAGCACTACGCAGGCGGATAGGGGATGCTTGGGACGCGCACAGTGAGGGTGCTGCTGGGATATGCCACTGTGTTTCTTTAGCGGTAGCAAGCCGCCATTCATGCAATCCAACATGGCCTCCAGATGGGAGGACTGGGACTTGTTGCAAGCTGCTGCTGAACAGTTAGAATGAAGCCAGTCCGACCCACACGGACAGCCATTCTCTCTGCATCTCTCCCCCCTCCATCCCTCAGCCGCCCCCTCTGTCCCTCTCTCCCGCATTCTCTCTGTCCCGACAAACTGCCCTTGGAGCTTGCTGGATGCCTACACAGCATGTTAGCATGATGATCAATCTGTCAAACTGCATATAAACACATTTGGTCTCACTCACCAGTATAAATATTTAAATACCTCGCTGACACAGAGCCTGGAATAAAGACGCGGACCGGTCTGAATGCAGTAATTTACCTCAGGGAATAAAGACGTGGACAGGTTTGAATGCAGTAATTTAACCTCAGAGAATAAAGACAGAGCGAGGCATCAAAAACGTATTTCCTAACTAAATGCATGATTTCTCATCAGGTCCCATGGGGCCATGGCAGAGCATTCTGTGTGGAGTAGGGTGTCATTTGCGAGGACACAGACTGATGTTTGAATAGAGTGTTTGTTGTCTCACCATCAAGGTCATTCTCCGGCGTCTCCGCGGTGAACCACTCGCTGGCTGGGCCCGTGCCGTTGGCTGTCATGGCTGCCACCTGGAAGCTGTACTGACTGCCTTTCTCCAGGCCTGGGAAGAGTCCCACAGAAACAGGCAAACACTTCAGAAAGATGTCAGGAAGTTGTTAAACATGGACAACCTTCAGATGAGAGAGTATGTCCCTGAACGATGTACTGCCTTTCTACAGACCTGCAAAAGAGAAATGCAACAACATGAATATATCAAACACAGCTGTACGGACGGCCGTCATCTAGGCCTGAGAAAAGACATGATGGAAACACAAAACCCATCATATGGCCTGAAGGCAGCTGGAAACAATCACATCACAGACACGTTAAACAAATCATACATCCCTCAACGTCTGTGTGCGCTAACAGCCGGCAAAAAACATCCAGTAGAAAAACCTTCCTTCTCCACCTTGATACACGTCCTCAGACCCATTTCTGAGTATTTGTTCCCAGTACCACGACAAACTAGCTATTACTTTAAGGGGTGATTTCTGTCAGCGTGTCACAGAAGAAATCTGAAGGGAGTCCGGGACCATATCCTGCTAAATGACATCTTCCACTTAAGAAACTGAACAGGTTCTTTGTACTGATGACAGACAGGAAGACAGACAGAGAGACAGACAGAGTGCCAGAGAGAAAGACAGAGACAGACAAGACAGACAGAGAAACAGACAGATAGAGCAACAGGCAGACAGACAGACAGAGACAGAGAGACAGACAGACAGAGATACAGACAGACAGAGATACCGAAAGATAGAGGGACAGGCAGGCAGACAGACAGAGAGAGAGACAGACAGAGAGCCAAGCAGACAGACAGAGATACAGACAGATAGAGAGACAGGTAGACAGGCAGACAGACAGACAGACAGACAGGTTTCCTTGCCAATGCCACCCTATTCTCTGTCCAGTGCATTGTGACCATCATTGTGGTGAAAGACAGTGAGCGATACAGGAAGCAGGCTGCTGTTTGGATTCGTGGGCTGGGATTAGTACGAGACGCACGCTCGCCTCTGTGGAAGGAATCTTCCTCTGAGACCGGGAATCCATCTGAGATATTCATCATCGCAATAATGAAAAAGAATATCATTTTCATCCACATTCAGCATTCTGATTGAAATAATACCTTGTGGCGAGGAAATGAACACCTAGCTGTGCATCTGTGTTGTGATGCGTCGCGCTTAGCCCCCCCGCCCCCCCCGCCCCTGAGGACAAATACTCCCACATCTGTCTCTGCCACAGACTCAGCTACTCGCAAATTGAACTATTTGTTTTTTTTCTTCTCTCCATATGAATATGCCATTAACGCAGCGCGCCAAATGCCTTTCTGTCTTTAGTTCACTCCCGCTGACCAGACTGGCCTACGCAACAAGACGAAATAATGTATAGTAAAATATAAATCATTGATCAAACCATAAAGTATGCATGCAAAATAAACTGCAGTAAGCCTCAGAGGTATTAAAATATGCAGTGAGTGTGTACAAGGTATCAAGAGAAAACAAATTAATTCTTACTTGATGCTTATATATTCATCTGTGTTATCGGGATAATAAATTATTCATGGCAAATTTCCGCAAATCCGATTCCCTGAGATTCTGTGATATTTAAATGGGAATGCTTTTCCCAGCTGGGATGCAGGGCGTACAGCCTGAAGCTGCAGACCACAACAAGGAACCAGAAACCTCACCTGTGAAGAGGTACCAGAAGTTGTTGGGTTCGATGGCTTCCTGGTCTCCTCGTCTGCCGGTCTTACGGTGTCGGAGCTTGTAACCAGTGATGAAACCGTTCTGGCTGCTGGGCGGTGGGGGTTGCCAGCTTACCTTGATGCTCTGGAACACAACACATAGTTAGTACTGTATGTGCCACCCAGAGGCCAATGAACAGCAGACTGCAGAACGGCTGTGAAGGAACGCTAAGCTGGACCTCCATACTAAACATGACATCATGAAATGTCAATACTGTCAGATCAAATTACAGAGTCAACACCACAACATCACAGCCATAAGGACTCAGCCATAAAAAGCTCATCCAGTGTGTGCACACTTGAGCCATAATTACTGAGTTTGGCCATTGTGGTTTCTCTTTGACAACTCCCAGATCGCCACTTCCTACTTCATGGCCTGACAATCCGGATTTAGGGTTATGCTGTTTATTTCTGATCAGCTACAAAATCCAGGAAGATGTCCAGTTACAGCAGATATACAGATTGTTGACGAAACCACACGGTATAAAGACACACTTTATCCTGAATGCTAATGAATAGAAAGGTCTGTTCATTTTGCTGCTCTGTTGAGCTTATTAAATGCCATTTCCTATTTAATTGTGGGAGGTGTTCCCTGTTCTTACCTCACCACTAAACATGCTAATATCCCGCCCCATCTGAAACCTGGCACAACCTTCTTAACATGGGGTTCTGGTTTAGAAGCGCACGCTTCTCTGTGCACATAGGATATAGCCTCAGCAGAGTGGGAAAGTGCTAAAGCTGCCAACTTCTATTTTATTGACTGGGAAAGCTGCTAGACACTACACTGTAGAGTGATTGAAAGGAGTTCATGTTAACCGTGCCAATACCTTAACATGGCATGTTCATCCACACTGAAACATTCCAACAGTTTCAACACCATAACTCTATAGGCATGTCCTTATCGTAACAATATAGTGTAAGACAGTGTTGGAGCCCTGTGTCTATCTGCCTGAGGACAACAAAACCTCACGAGACGGAAATCTGTCTAAGAGGAGCTGGTCTCCCATACGCGCTTTACAACGCGCTTATCTAAGGCAGACAGAGCGAAGCTTATCTCTGGAAACAAAGAAGGCAAATCATGAAGCATTTTGGATGACGGTTCCTATTAACTTGACAAATCAGGCAAAAAATATCAAAGAAACAGGCTTAAAACTGAAACTCCATTGAGTGAGAAACATACATCTACAATATATGATGTAAAAAGTGTAAAAACAACAACTAATGAGATAGCAACTAACATACCAAATGTGTTAGTTTGGATAACATCTACAAGTCCAAAACAAGTTACTGAACCACACCAGCAGCAGAGACCCAACAGATTACATGAAAACACTGATTATCAGAAACCAATTAAAGATTCCAGTTGCTTCATAATGGTAGTTAAGGTTCTCACTGATTCAGAGTTCTGTCCATCAGACAGCCCTTCTCAAACAGCACCCTATTCCCTACATAGCGCACTACGTCTCAGCAAAGCCAATAGAGACAAAAGTAGGGCACTAGAGAAGGGTACTGTAATTTTGGACGCAAAGCCTGATATCCAGTGCACTGAATGCATCTTCCTGTGTAAACCTGAAGAGATACTGTGTTGTCATGACACACAGAGAGTTCAAAGAAGTCTATCTGGAACACAGACAGTGTGGCACAGACAGTGTGGCACAGACAGTGTGGTACACACAGTGTGGTACAGACAGTGTGGTACAGGCAGGTCATTAGGATGTGCCAGATGACGAAAATTACCAGTAATTATAGCAGAAAGGAAAGCCACTACCGGAAATTAAACAGAAAAGAAGGAAAATAAATTATTAAAATCAATTATGTGAAGAAAGTCATTTTACACATCTAAGGCCCATGTTTGACATGGACGTCTGTAATCAAGCAGAACAAGGGCATTTCAGTAACCGCTTAAGACGAGAGGAAAATACATGAATTGATTCAAATTGGCCGGCCCAAGCCAAGCTGACATGTGTTAGAATTAGTAGAACAGATCAACAGCTGAACAATCAAACACAGCTCCCCATGTGGAGTTCAAAGGTTACAAAAACTACACAAAAGAAGAGAGGCATCAGATATGCAGATGTGTTGAAACAACTTTTCACATCGCTAACGCTTTCATCTTGTCGCGGGTCTTCTTTTAGCCCAAAGACACACACAGTACCGCTCTCATTAATTAACCTCTCAGAGGACTGACGCAATGGGACGCCGCCCGGCTCCCCAATTGCACCCTATTGCCTTTACACCGCAGGGTTTCGGTGAAAGCCAGTGTACTTCATATGGGACAGGGTGTCATTTGGGACATGGTGGGCTGCCTACAAAAGCCTAGATGAAGGCAGGAATGCCATCACATGTTTAACGACTGTCACAGTGACTCCAGTTAGTGCCAGCTGCCTAGTCGTGTGCACAAACACAGTGGGGCGGGCCCTGCCATCTGCGGGGCGCGGAGCCTGTTAACATGCTAATAAACCAATTAGGGTTTACACTACGGAGCGGCAGCCATCTTGGATCATATGTCGAAAATGGCACCCCAAGGGAGTTCCTTTGGCCTTCCGTGGTGAGGACTTTCAGAAAAATAACTTGATTGGTTTCATGTCCTGTCAGCTGTGGGGAGCAGCACAGTTAAGCTGCCTTTGCTTTGTTTGTTTCTGGTCTTTAATCGGGGTAGAATTGGTCCTTCGGCTGGAGTCCTGCCATCCTCCCTAATGTCCTTTCTCAGAGGGGAGGAATGAATCGACAGCCAACATGGGACTAATAAAAATTATGTATTCATCTTCTATAGTGCTTTTCTCCTCAGAAAGAACCTCCACAGAAACAATCTCAAAGCACTTACAAATCCAAACAGAGTACAACGAAATGAAACCACCAAGATGGAATTTCTCTGTACAACCATGTTCAGCCAGAGATTAAGGTTTTGTACTACTGAGTGGTGAGGTTTCCTCTGCGACATAAGAGCGCCATCTCTTCCCATCCACGCATGTTCCCACGTCGTTTCAGACATGGTTTACAGACCACCTCCCATCGGCATGAAGCCAGGCTCCGCCGCCCCCTCCAAGGGAATATTCATCGGCTTCCACCCTCGTGGGCACAGAAGAATCCATTAACATTTCCTGGCACCTGTTTCCCCTGTTCAGACCATCATCTTAATTGATTACAACAGGCTTGATTGCTGCAAAGGGAGGCTAGTTGGAGCTGTGTGTGTCTCTCTCTGTGTGCTCTGGCTTTGGATGCCTCTGGAGGTTACACACACACACACACACACAGACAGACACACACTAACACAGACACACACAGAAACACAGACACACACAGAGACACTCACACACAGAGACAGACAGACAGACACAAACACACACACACAGAGACAGTCAAACACACATACACACTAACACAGAAACCCACACACACGCTGCAGCTATTAACATAGAAGCAGTAAGTGTCATTGATCCTTGTTGTAGCAGCACAATTAATTATTCCACCAGGAACAGAACAGGAACAAAACAGGAACAGAACCAAAACAGAACCGGAGGAACTCTGCAGTGAAGATGTATACTGGCATTTCATAACGGCCCACTTCTGCGTGACTGCAGCTGGTAAATAAGCCATTAGATTCACCAGTCAGGGAATTTATAGGCATTTTCACATGCATATCAGTCTGAGTGCGTGATGAAACACGGTGATGATAATATACCAAAATGGGTGCCGGGTCGGCTCCGTTACACGAGAACGCGGCGTTGTCAGTGGTGAATAGCCAGGCTAGATACATCCTAATGAAGCAGACATCTTTATGACCACATATGATTACAAGTACACAGAGCCAGTACAGGAGTCAAACTGAAACCTCTGTCACGTAAGAGAATATATGGGGAATGAGAAGAGAAGCACTCACTTCTTGAATGACAGCACTTTTGCATAAAAACTATTCTGTGAATACTGCAATGCAAGCAGTATATAATTGAATTGAGATCTGGGTGTGTGAAGTTTGCACCCACACTTTATTAATCTGTATAGTGCAGGTTACTACTGCAGAGAAAATCCCCATTAATTCCTATTTGTATTCAAATCCAGTTGACCTTGAAAAGTGCTTGGCAACAAAGGCTTGGCCTCTTTTAAAACTTCACACTGACAGGGAATAATTTATTTATGCCGTGGTTAAGAGGTGAGGTGGAATAATGATAACAACATAAGAGCTCCTGAACTCAAGTATCATTAGTAAAAGTCTGTGATTTTTAAGTTAACAGGTAATTTTATCTTCACTGCTTGCAGGAAGACCATACATTTTGACCTCTCCTAAATCTGAACTGTGGTCAGTTAAGTAGCCAGCATTTTCATTACAACAGCTGGTGAATGGAACACTGAATACCGGAAAATGTACATACAATTACCAAACCAAAACATTTAACAGAACAGGAGTACCTCAGAGTGTTAGGTCTCATCTCGACCAATTCGTTATTCATACTGTGTTGTAGCTGCTTGGCTTCTGCGGACAAACATAGATGCACACACACGAGAACACAGACACATACTTCCTCATTTCTGGGAACCAAACCGTGAAGAACATGTCCCAGGCAGAACCATATTGCCTCAACCGTGGAACTGACCAGTTCCTGGTATGAGATGGAAACTCCAGCCTGTCAGGCTGTACACCATCTCTCAGGTGACCATTGCAGCCATCAAGGACGCAACAACATGGCTGTTTACACACACAGATTCATTTTGGTTATCCAGAAGAAATATTACCATGGAGGTTTGTCTGTCCACTACTTCATAGAGTGTAGAGACTACTTCATACATTCTCTCTCCATCTCTCTTTCCAGCTTTCTCTAACGCCCTCTTTTCCCCTCACAATGTTGTGTCTTTGTGTTGTTCACAGTTAGTTTGAGAAGATTCACATCAGACCTGTTTAGCAAACAACAACAGAAGAATTCACTCCATAAAGGCTTCCACAATTAATCACTTTCCCCAGTCTATTCTCTAAGCGTCTAAAGCAGAGGTGCTCAAACCTGGTCCTGGAGATCTACCATCCTGTAGGTTTTCTCTGCAACCCTAGTTGTGACTAACCTGGCTTAGCTCTTCATCCAGCTCGTTATTAGAATGAGGTGTGCAAAATTAGGGTTGGAGTAAAAACCTACAGGATGGTAGCTCTCCAGGACCAGGAATGAGCACCCCCCTTCTAAAGCCTTGGAGTGTTTCCTAACTGTGATGTTGGAATTTTGCCTTCTACTAAGGTTCCATTAATGTTGGAATGGTTTCTTCTGTTGAGGTTCTATTAACGTTTGAATGGTGTCTTCTATTGAGGTTCTATTAACGTTTGAATGGTGTCTTCTATTGAGGTTCTATTAACGTTTGAATGGTGTCTTCTATTGAGGTTCTATTAACGTTTGAATGGTGTCTTCTATTGAGGTTCTATTAACATTCTGATGGTGTCTTCCATTTAGGTTCTATTAACGTATGAATGGTGTGTTCCACGGAGGATCTATTGATGTTGGAGTGGTGTCTTCTATTGAGGTTCTATTAACATATGAATGGTGCCTTCTATTGAGGTTCTGTTGTGGTTAGAACGTTAGAATGTTTTCTGGAACCGAATTCCATAAGTAACTAATACTGAAGCAGTCTCAGTAGTAATTAATAAGTAACCAATACTGAAGCAGTATTGAATAAGTAACTAAAACCGGATCAATACTAAGACAGTTGTTTTTGTTTCATTATACACAACATTACTTAATGATTTTCTTGTCTATGCTCTAACAAAAATGTGGTTCTCTTATCTTTAGTCACACCATACCTTCCTGACATCCATTGTGCTGTTGCCATAATGGCCAAATGGTGAATGAGTGAATACTAATATATTCTGCTTTTAACACTTAAACTGACAAACTGTTCATCAGACAAACTGTACATACTCTCCATCTGTTCATTAGTGATAGATAGAGGATATATGTTAAAGCCATTGAATCCACTCCTTCCATAAAGAGAGAAAGGAGGAAAATGAGGAAAAAGAGAGATAAAAACAGATGAAATGATAAAGGGTGAGGTGAGAAACAACAGTGAGTGTAAATACAAAGTGACAAACTACAGATGCTTTCTCTAGAAACTACCTGCCCTGTTCCCTTTGAGGTCACTGCTCACGTTAGTTAACCTGATTTCAACAAGGCTGGAAAGGCTGTTTGAGACGCCGCTTATACTTTCATAAATACCTACTGTGAAAATACCTACTCATCCCTTAAATTTGTCTTAGGCCATGTTACATTTCAACTTTACCTTAGCTTAGGTAGGGGGTTCATTTACAACCTGACAAATTATAATATATGAATTATTGTTTAATGTAAGTTTAACAGTGATAAGTGTTTATTTTATGATACCACAGACTATACACACAATTTCCTGTGGTAGAAACTGTGGTCAGCCTCACAGCTCTTCGAACCAGCACTGAAATGTAATTAATTAATTAGTGTGTCTGTGTGTGTGTGTGACTGTTATTGTGTGTCTGTGTGTGGATGATTGTGTGTGTATGAATGCAACATTACCCTCATCAACCAGTCTGGATTACCCTCCTCAACCAGTCTGGATTACCCTCCTCAACCAGTCTGGATTACCCTCCTAAACCAGTCTGGATTACCCTCCTCAACCAGTCTGGATTACCCTCATCAACCAGCCTGCATTACCCTCATCAACCAGCCTGCATTACCCTCATCAACCAGCCTGCATTACCCTCATCAACCAGCCTGCATTACCCTCATCAACCAGCCTGCATTACCCTCATCAACCAGTCTGCATTACCCTCATCAACCTACCTAGCACGATGCATTGTCCTGTCATACAGAGGAAGGGCAACTAGCCTCCCTTACTCCTCCCCTGCCACAAACACACACACACCCAGGTGTATAAACAGGCTTCAGCCCAATCTGTAGATAGCATGGCTAGGTCCTACGGGTGTGTGGTAATAACGCTGAGCGCTGAGAGGCAGTTTGTATTTTAATCCCACAGTGTCACTCTGGTCCTGCTACAGGGGAGGCTTAACACGTCTGTTAAAATCTCATTATAGAAAAAAAAAAAATTCTGTTGGGTGCAAAGCCATGTAGAATTTAATTGGGTAGAAGATTAATATAAATTCACAGTATAGCAAATTACTCCAATTATTACATTTAAAATAGTGCTAATTTCTAGGTTATCACCATGGGACTCAGTGGCTAGTATCTTATTACACCGCCCTGTTGATGAACATGGATCTTTCAGATGAGTGTGGAATCAGGAGGCAGTGAGTTGCTATAGGAAGCAGACAGCCAGGTTAAGCCCTTCAGTCACTGGTTCCCTGGTGGACGTTGATCAAAAACAAGTGATCTTTCAATGTGATATGACTGTTCTAATTAGTTTCTATATTTCAGATGCATTTTGTGATGCATTTAATATATAGGCTTGACTGAATGTGTTTTTCATATATATTTGAAAATGTAATTGACTGTGTGACATATGTATGCAAATGTTTTGGAATACATACATAAGTACAGAAATATATATTTTATACAGTATAATCACTATACACAAGTACTTCCTTCAGTATGGACAACCAGTCACCCCATTATAATCAGGTTGGCTTCCATTCAAAACCAGCATATTGTTCTAACTGGGAAGAGGATGCTAGTTTTTAAATGACACACTGATTTCAAAGGCTTTAAGCCCGAATTGGGACATTGTCCACGTCCCAAATTGTACCCTAATCCCTATTCAGTGAACAGTGTTTCAGCCCAGTAACAAGTAGTGGAACGGACTGTAATTCGGGACCCGCCCATCCAGAATGGAAACCTGATAATGAATGGCAGAATGACAGGGCTGCATGTGGAGTTGGTATTCATCTAAATCACAACAATAGCTAATTACTCACATTAGTTTGTAAACATCTAATCACGGCCTTGAATAACGGCTTAGTCCTGAATTGCTGGCAGACTAAGATTATAGTAATTGCTGGTAATTTGGTGTTTTCCATTAAAGCAGGTGTCCATGTTAACGAAGGGAGAAAAAGAGGCAGCTGCATTTCCCATATAAGAGACACTTGAAAATTTACTTCACACACACACACACACACACACAAGCACACACACACAAGCACACACACACACACACACACACACACACACACACACACACACACACACACACACACACACACAGAGACTGAATAATGAATCCACCAGCATCCCAAGAATATACATTCCACAGGAGCACCTCTCCCTGAGCGTCTCTATGTGAGGAAATAGAAGGTTAACACATGTAGTGGTATCTAAAAGGGAATGTGGAATGTATAATAAGTAAGCACTGTGTGTGTGCGTGCGTGCATGCGTGCGTGCGTGTGTATGTGTGTGCGTGTGCGTGTGTGTGTGAGAGAGGTAACTGTTCTCTAGTTCCTTCTCATTTCTATCCTTTCCTCAACTCCTTCAGGGACACATTAGTGCATCTAGACTGAGAGAATAAGGGAACACGCCATCTCTGCAGAACACCAGACTAAGGTCAGCCTAAAGAGAACATCTCTCTCCGGCACCAAGACTCAACACTGGATCAGAAACGGGTATGTTCTTATCTACATGCGCCCTATTCCCCAAAGTGCACTCCCTTTTACCTGACCACGGGTAGGGTGTAAACTATGTTATTTTGGGAGTATGACGCTACCAACTATTGTACAGTGATCACAATAAAGAAAGCAGCTTCCTGGAATAGTGAAGTCATCCAACTCATTAGGACTCTGTAGAATCACTGTCCAGGATGTCCACCAATAAGAACATACTGAATGGCCGGTAAAATATATTACACTGGAATCTCAGGCAAGTTAGCACACAATGCTTTTTCCTGAAATGGCTTTCCATATAAAGCATCAAGTCCTCATTGAGTTACGAAATGCTAACAGCGTTATGAAATGTCAACGAGGTTACGAAATGCTGATCACATTAGCCAATGTAAACACTGGTATGAAATGCGGACTGCCTAAAGATGTCATTGGTGTTATGAAATGTCAATACGGTTACGAAATGTCAATATGGTGATGAAATGCTGATAATGTTAGGTAATGGCAGTACTTATTGTCCAGTACTTATATCTCTGTCTATCCTCTTAACGAGGTTCAGGGCTTTCCATGTTCCAAATGCCAACCAATCCCCTGGATTCAGAAGCACACTCCCTTTCTCCTAGGTCCTGATGAGAAACAGTACACAATGAAAGGAACAGGATGCCACGTGAGTCATTTATTTGCCTGACATGGCCAGATTAACAGAGTGCTCTAAAGAATGACATTATAATCTGGTTTAATCCACCACCACCATCATCACAAGGTGTTACGGGAGATTTAATGTCTACCTGTGGCATCACATAGAAGTCATGGCCCCGCCGCGTGCCTGGTGGCCTTCACCTTCTAATCAGCCAATCCCAAGTGAAATGTGACGTTTTATTAAACTAGTCTAGACCACCTTCTGCCATGGCATATGGTATCAAAACCTATTTTATTATATATTTTCTAGGCTTTTCCTCTGTCATTAGAAATATCCTGATATTTGAATCACAGAGCAGGGTATTGGCAAAGAGTGGTCTAGATCCGGCTCCAGATCCTTGGGCATTCTGTATCCAGATCCTTGGGCATTCTGTATCCAAATCCTTGGGCATTCTGTATCCAGATCCTTGGACATTCTCGGTCCAGATCCTTGGGCATTCCGGATCCAGATACTTGGACATTCTGGATTAAGATCCTTGGGCATTCTGAGTCCAGATCCTTGGGCATTCCGTGTCCAGATCCTTGGACATTCTGGTTCCAGATCCTTGGGTATTCCAGGTCCAGATCCTTGGACATTCTGGGTCCAGATCCTTTTGCATTCCTGGTCCAGATCCTTGGACATTCTGGTTCCAGATCCTTGGGCATTCTGGGTCCAGATCCTTGGGGATTCCAGGTCCAGATCCTTGAGCATTTTGGGTCCAGACCCTTGGGGATTCCAGGTCCTTGAGCATTCCGGGTCCAGATCCTTGGACATTCTGGGTCCAGGTTCGTTGGCTACTCTTTTGTACAGTAATGGAACGTCCTATTTTTTCCCATTTTCTTCCTAAAGCCTTTCTGCCACTTCTTGTCAGCTTCAACCAGCGCAGAAGAGAGGAGCTGAGTAAAACAGAGCCAACATGCTCTCCTCGGGAGTCACACGCAGCCAGCTAGGACCCAGACACTGCAAATGGTTTTACGCAAACAAAACAACTTTTGGCCCTTTCTGAATCCCTCTGCCACTCCAGGGACCTCCTCTGGCATAAACATGTTGTCTGTCTCTAGCACAACCAGCAGGAGCTCACTGTGGATTCCAGCAATGTGTTTAATCAAGTGTTTAGGTTATATACAGACAGACCCAGGAGACTTATTTATTTCAGAGAATGAAAATAGAGGGTCTGTGCTGACATTCATGTCAACATTTGAAACGTTCACCTGGCAATAAATTAGAATAATATGTAGAGACGTCTGATTGGACACAGGATCATTTCTGTTCACACAACATGTCTGAATCATTAAAAGCAATTCCTTACCCGTGACAGGACCACTTCCAGGGTGATGTTCTGAGGAGGGGCACTTGGCACTGTGGTGGAAGAACATATCAGTAAATTACTTTCAAAAAACAAATTGCTACCATCACCAATCTGAGTACCCGGTATGAGGACAACACAATGCAGTGGTGGACAAATGTAGACTCCCTTGACTATTTACAACCGATTCCCTGTTTCTTCTACAATAAATGGAAAAACACATTTGGTATCAACATTGCGGGACCATACTTTATTTAGAAATGTTAAACGAGATGGACGACATTGCAATGTGTTTCACACCCTGTGGGCAAAATAAATGCAGGCTTGTTGAAGCCTTCGGTGAGCCAGCGACAGCTTTTACTTCAAAAGGACACTGTTCAATTCTTCAGTGTCTGAGCAATCCAACTCATATTTGTGATCTTTTCATAGGTTCTGGACATGATTCAGGTCTGGACTCTTTCTTGGACACTTCAGAAAAGTCCATCTATTCCTAACTCCTCCAGGGTGCCTTTTGGCTGTATATTTTCACGCTGGTTAAGCTGAAACTTCTGAAATTCACAAAGGCCTCAGTTCAATTCAGATTAAAATCATTTTAGCCTTAAATGATGATCCACCCATATTCTTAAGAAATCACACCACTAACAACTGTCTTTCTACAGCCTGTCCACCACTGAAATGGACCATCAAATTAAAGAAAAGATAAACACAAACCCACACAGACAGAACATATAAAACATTTCATTAATGAGTAAGGTTCCTTTCGAGAACATAAATGGGTTGAATTACAGTCGGTGGAAGGAATTGGTAATTAGGTTTTCCTTGAATGGACTTCTTTTGATCAGGGGGGTTACTTATAGGGCAGGGACACCAATCAGGCCCCAGAGGAACTAAGACCCCGGGGAACAAAGGGAGGATGGTGGCATTAAAACGACACTACATCAGGCTTATCTATGACAGGTCCCTCAACGACAACCAATGGGCAGGCAGGATGGAAACGACCCCTTTAGAATCTTTAGAATGACCCGATTAACTGACAGGTATAACAGGGATGACCTGATTAGCTCACGCCAACGACAGCCATGAGAAATGACCTTTCCCCGAGCTATCATCCCTCCTTATCGCATTGTGTGGGGTACGGAATAGGCCACTTCACTTTAAACAGGTCCAGTAATGAAGACCAGTGTGGTGACGGAGCTTCTCTGCACATATTCAGTGCTTTTAAAAGCTCTTCTGGTATTGTGAATGACAGTGAGTGTGCAACAACCATCTGTCGGTTTTTGACAAATGTTCAGCAGCAGCTAAATTTAATAACAGATAAATATCATGTACGAAGCAGAAATCCCTTCACTAGGCTCTATTATCACAGCAGGTTGTGCATGTTAGCTGAGCGTTCAGCGGTGCTAGACTGGTGCACAGGGCATGGGCGTGGCAAAGGCCCAGAAGGCCCAGAAGGCCAGGGGAGGTATACGTGTCATTTGTACGTGGTGCAACCAGCCAGCCGTCCGGCCGTGCGCCTGAGGAATGGCGTGGTGTGAAGCCACGGTGGACAAACGACCACAGTGTAGACCGGCAGTGTGTGGGAGGGGAAAGGTCATTAATTACCTTGGAGAAAGAGCGAAGAAGTCAGACGGCGGTTAAAAGACAGAGACGTTTTACTACATAATTAAGCCGGAAAAAGGAAAAAGCAGCTCTTGCGGCTCATTTGAAACATTCAGCCAGCCAGCGATAATAGGATCTGACAGACAATACATTCCTGTAGCCCTCAGGTCCTTCCTGGCTGTGCCCTGAATGCTTCGCCCAATAACAGATTCCTGTGAGGTGAGAGGTTATGAGACATGAGATCCCGTTAGCACCTCACTCAGAGAAGACAGACAGAGATGGGCAGAGAGAGAGATGATATGAGAGGGAGGGATTTACAAGCGCAATGTGGAATGGAGAGGCATAGATAGAAGGATTGAGATAGTGTTGATAAGAGAGCGAGGGAGAAAGGGACAGAATGAACGCTAGAGAAAGTGAAGGAATAGAGAGAGAGATGGAGACGGAGAGAGATGTCTGAGGGAGAGTGATGACAAAATGTTTATGAGGAATGGATTGAGTGCGAGAGACGAGGAGAGTGAAGGGAATAAGGGAGAGAGAGGTGAAGAAAGAGGGAGAGATGGATGGAGGAAGGGACAGATGGAGGGAGAGAAAAATGGAGGGATGGAGAGATGGCAGGCTAAGCTTGATACTGACACTAAGCAGGAAAGAACTGTACTGGAATCAGAGATTCAACTGATTCAGGAAGAAACCGGCCTGTACTGGAGTAACAGATTCAACTGATTCGGGAAGAAACTGGCCTGTACTGGAGTAACAGATTCAACTGATTCAGGAAGAAACTGGCCTGTACTGGAGTCACAGATTCAACTGATTCGGGAAGAAACTGGCCTGTACTGGAGTAACAGATTCAACTGATTCGGGAAGAAACTGGCCTGTACTGGAGTAACAGATTCAACTGATTCGGGAAGAAACTGGCCTGTACTGGAGTAACAGATTCAACTGATTCGGGAAGAAACTGGCCTGTACTGGAGT
>JACXGJ010006977.1:0-32187 GCA_016801105.1 Esox niger | reverse complement strand
AGACTGTTGTAGCAGGGGCCTAGACTGTTGTAGCAGGGGCCTAGACTGTTGTAGCAGGGACCTAGACTGTTGTAGCAGGGGCCTAAATTGTTGTAGCAGGGACCTAGACTGTTGTAGCAGGGACCTAGACTGTTGTAACAGGGCTATACACTGTTGTAGCAGGGACCTAGACTTTTGTAGCAGGGACCTAGAGTGTTGTAACAGGGCCATACACTGTTGTAGCAGGGACCTAGACTGTTGTAACAGCGACCTAGACTGTTGTAACAGGGTCATACACTGTTGTAGCAGGGACCTAGACTGTTGTAACAGGGACCTAGACTGTTGTAACAGGGCCATACACTGTTGTAGCAGGGACCTAGATGGTTGTAGCAGGGACCTAGGCTGTTGTAACAGGGCCATACACTGTTGTAGCAGGGACCTAGACTGTTGTAACAGGGCCATACACTTTTTGTTACTGGCTCAACATTAGCTTGATTCCATTGATCTTGTTACGCATGTATTCCTATATTAATAGAAAACTCAGATAAAGCTGAAAAGTCGTCTCCTGGTCATGAATAAAAATGTCTGGGAAGCTAGCAACAAACGAAAATGTCCTTTTGAAAGTAGCTTTAAGTTGGCCAAATGGCTTGACATTTACTAAATCGTATTGAAATGGTCTATTGAATATGATATTTGGAGCAAGGGAATACTGAGATTTTTCTCTCTATATATTTTTATAATATGTTATTTTTGTTTATGTATATGGTCATTCATCACCATTATTTTCTGCCTTATGGATTTTGTGACACCCAATTCCTGTTCATGGCCGTGCCACCTCGCAACAACTCCACAACAGTTATGTAAGAGACAAAGATCGAAAACTCAGAAGCTCAACTTCGAAGCCATTCCACTTTATCCCACTGCTTGCTCTGGGAGAACCAACTGTCCCGAGGCTTTAAAACGGGACCCTTAAAAGCAGCCCAACTACTGTGTTGAACACAGATCGTCTGCCACCCTTTGACAAGGCACATCTGCCCCCAATCAGCCCTCGTCGGGGGAGGATAAAAGGCCTCCTAAAAAGTAGGGGAGAAAAGTTATTCTGGGTTGCAGAGGAAGCACAAGAAAAGTGTGAAGCAGTTCCTCTGCTAAGCAGTTTGTGGGTTTCAATTCCATTTTTATTTTTCCTTCTGACTTTTGCGCTCCAGGACATTGGTATTTTGTCAGTACCCTGTGTCTCTCCCTATTTTAAAGCTCACAGATACCAGACCTACCACAAGGAGTTGCCAGAGTGCAATGAGACAAGCCCTGTGTGTCTCCACCCATGCATCCCCGGCAACGCAGAGCCAATCTGCACCGCCTTATGCCGGACTCCCGGGCACTGTCAGTATACAGCTGTACTGTAAGGCACCACTCGGAGGGGCCAAGGACATGAACCCGTTTGATGTGGGAGGACAATATCCTGGCAACAGTTGCCTAAAGACATGTCAAAAGATCAACTGTGAACCAACCTTCAGACACAGATGATGAATCAGCTTAGCGTTTCTGAATGCTAGCTGTGCTGAGGGTGAAATATAAAACATCAAATTACTGCCGACTGACTCTTAGATCCTCTAACCCTTTGACCTGTTCACATTTGACCGTTGGTACTGCAACACCTAAATCAACAGGAAATCAGCACGAACCCTGTTGTTGAACGCAGTACGAGCCCTCAACACATCAGACAATGTAAAGCGGCTCTCCTCATTATATATTCTGTTATATATGAGTATATGTACGTATATGTAGCTTCCTCTTTGCTGCACTGTGGCCTGACCTCGAAACCATGACGTCAGGCTGTGACTAACCCTCCCTGTCACTTTTATCTTCCACCACTGTGTCAGGAATTAAAAAATAAACCTCCACACAGCTCTGCAAGCACTACATCGAGGACAAGTGTCTACACACACACACACATACACACACACACTATATATATTATTACGTAAACTTGTGAATGAAGGAGGGCCTGGAGCGGACCAGGTATGACCAGTCATCTGGACTCACCCAAACACACATACCCCCTCAGGCTACTGTACTGTTTGGACTGAACCTGGAGAGAGGAAAGGAAGAGAGGAACAGCGAGAGAGAGGGGAGAGGAGGTGAGAGAGTAAAAGGGGAGGGAAGGAGAGAGACGGGGAAAGAGAGAGAGAGAGAGGAGCGGAAGACAGCGAGAAAGAGTGGGAGATAGACAGAGACAGAGGGGAAAAAGAGAGACTGAGAGAGAAGAGGGAGGCAGGCTGAGAGAGGAGAAGAGAGGAGAGGGCGACAGGCTGAGAGAGGACAGGTTGAGAGAGGACAAACTGAGAGAGAGGCTTGTGGAGGGTAGCAGTGCCCCACATTATCCCTAAAGAAATGTCAGAACACAATGAAAAATATTTAAGGTATTAAGGATTAGAATTGACTGCAATTACCTGTCAGCGGTTAGGGCTACTTTGACAGCAGAAAGACAAGTTCCAGTTGAACAATGGCTAAGGCCAAGGTTTAATTTGGACCGTGGACTTTCCGCATTATAGTGCTGTTGACATTTACGGGATTAAATCTGCAGCATTTACTTTGAATATTGTTATGTGTGTATGTGTGTATCTCTGTGAGTGTGTGAGAGAGTGGTATTTGCTTCAGATAGGGGGAAGTGGTTAAAACATGATTTTGTGTAATGTTATTACATAAGTGAATAAAATGATTATGCTATTTATGGGGAGGATGTTGCACAATTGTTGATGTTGTTATCATCCTTTCATGTATTCATTACATTGCGAGTAGCATATAGTGTAAACTTCATAACACAGATTTTCCCATGGTATGAAGTTTGGTTCTCCTTAAGAGACTCTTTCTTTATGTATCACCTAAAATATATATACAAAGGGCTGAGTTTCCGCTAAGGTGGTGACATGCATCTGTTGTCGTCAAGTTGCTAGCTAGCTAGCTAACTTACGCTGTAAACTGGCTAAACAGGGTAGTCAGCCACAGACACTGACATAGAAAGAAATGGAAAGAACAGTGCCTCTGTAATATGGGTCAGAACGTTTGAACAGTTTGGTCCAGAAACAAGTTCTATTCCCTGTAGCGAAGTAGCAAGCATAACGATCACGAATCTCCTCCCAGTGTATTCTCTATGTCAGCGAGAGCGCTGCAATACAGCGAAGTAGGCTAATCATTACAGCCATTATTAGGCCTTTCCGAGTGATTCTGTTTGTCTCCAGGGGCACAGGTGTCCCCAACCGATTATTCCAGATAGCACCGCAAAGTCTGTGGTGGGTATTGGTGTGTGTTCATGTGTTGGTCGCTGTTTTTTGTTGACTGATGTGAGGGTCCCATTTCATTAAATGAATCGGTAGACATTGCCGCGATGACCGTCAACCCATGCTGTCCCCCGGGTTACAGAGCAGCAGCTAATGAGAGGAGAGCAGGTTCTGCTGCATGAGTTGATATGACTGCATGTTCTCTCTCCCTCTATCTCTCTGTCTCTCTTTGTCTCTTTCCCCCTTTCTGTAGCTAACCTCTCTCTCGTCGTCTGTTTCTCTCTCCATTCCGTCCCATGGCCTCTCACTTTGACAAAAACATTCTAGTGTAGATGATTTTAAGTGTGAGTGCAGAAACTTTTAGAATTTTATTGAAACGTTAATCGGCGTGTCTAGTCTGTGTGTGTGTGTGTGTGTGTGTGTGTGTGTGTGTGTGTGTGTGTATGTGTGTGTGTGTGTCTGTCTTGTCGTATTTGTTTCTGTGTTTGTCTGTGTGTGTGGGTCTGTGTGTTTGTGCATGCGTTGGTTTGTGAGTGGTCTCAAGCCTTTATCACTTTGGTGACAGTCTTATTAACATTTGTTTGCCAAAAGTAATTGCACTTTGTTAATCATATTTTTGTTGCAATAGAAATGATCAATATATCCTAGCAAAGCAAGACTGTAACTATATTTTGATATTTATTTTGAAGATTTTTATTTTCAATTCAAGAATGAAACTGCATTTAAATATGTTAAAATATCTTGTGAAGCCTTTCGAGTTTTGACCCAGGTGGCAATATTTTGTCCATGCAGCCACTGGCGTCATTGGAACTGACTGGTGTTGTTCTAGCAACGACACAATGGATCATGTTGGGTGAAGGCTTTTTGAAGGAGTGGAATTAGCCAATTGGTCATAAACAGTCAAGCCCAATTCACTTGGTGAGTGTCTTGGTGCTAGCTGCTTCCATTGCTAAGAGGTTATATCGTAGCTGAAAGTAGCAATACTAATGCAAGAAGTGTCTACTGTCCATTGCCAGCTAGGCTGATCAAATCAGTCGAAGAGACACTATTCTCAAAATGTCTGGAATGTCATAATTATCCAGACTGAAGGAAACTGCACACAAGGTCAGACCTTGAGAGAGCACTAACTATTTATTTTGGTTTTAGCCAAGGCTGTTGTTTGGGGCTTTGCATAATGTGCTTTGTCTAGCCTTTCTGCCTCTCAAATGTATTGTGTGATGTGAAACACATACACTGGTATGTTTACTGTCTTCAGAAAAATTATAATAACTCACGACCACCTCCACATTTCTGCCCGTCGATGATCTGTAATCCAATTTCATTGAAAAGGTTGAGATATGCAAAACCTGCCTTCAAAATACCCAAGCAACAATTTCTCTGTTTTACACCAATTATGCTGTTTTGTTTTGTCAGCTAGGCTTCTAGATACTGTGGGTAGACACACACACACACACACTTGCGCACACCTACACATGGGCGCATGCTTACACACACACACACACACACACGCTCATTGTGCACTGTGTGGCTGCTATCTTATTTATTCACCCTTAGTGGTTCATTGCCCTTAAGCAAACAGCAGAACAGCCTCAGCGTGGATTTCCTCGTTGACAGTGTCAGCACGTTTGTAGACTTTATTAAAGGCCCAGTGCAGCTAGCCCCCAAGCTACCAATATATTTTACATTTATCCATTACCAATCGGGGTGATTTGACCGAAGGAAGAAGCATAATAAATATACAATTTTTTAACATCATTAGACAGATCATTAATTGTATCTCAAATCAAGGAAGAGAGACACACTTTTTAGTCAAATTACTGTCAAATTGCTTATTCTGCGCCATATTTTTGTTCTTCAACAAATGTTTTATCAAGATTGATTTTGTATGCTTTGAAAAGTAGAAATTAGTTCAGAATATTTATATCCAGAAAGATATTACTCGTGCTGTGAGAGGAAAAAATACTATTTTGGTTAATTGATTAGGTTTAGGGTATAAGATAAAACACAGAGATGGCCAATTACTAGAGCAGCAGAATGTGTCATGTCATACAATCGCTATACCATAGCTTTCAGCTGATCAGGATTCAAGATCCTAACCAGACAGCATGGAATTGCGGTTAGGATTTTAAATTAGAATAATTATTTTGGTGCCCAGAATTATAGTAAAGCTACATTTGTGCGTGTTTATGTGTGTTCACCCTTAAGTTGCTATACTACCTCTGCCTTGGCAGTTAAGATAGCGAGGTTGGCCTGCCAGCAAATTAAAGCACACTGCACAGGGGCAGACAGTAAATAAAAATTGTATTCCGCTACATCCATTCCAAGAAGCTGCTGCTGTATGAAGTTTCGTCTTGGCACGGTTGTCTCTGGACGACTCCCTGCCCTTCACACATTAAGTTGCAGGTACAAACCCAGGCCGTATCTTGTCAATCAAACTTATTGTTGCGAACTGTGGGTGAAGAGAAATCAACCCAGTCGCCGCCCTGAAAGGCAAACACCACACATAGATATCTTGCAAAATAACTCCACCGACTTGATTTTAATTATTTTACAACTCTCTTGGAGAGCAGGATTGGTACAATTTTAATGTTACATTTTTTCCTAAAAGCCTATGATTATTTGGCGGAAAGGCTATGTTTAAAAAACACTTGAAGTGACATCAATTATGCATTATGAAATTAGGCGTCAGGAGTGCAGCCTGCTGGGATGGATGTGGCTATGCTGTGTTGTATTGGCGTGTTGTTGAAGTTGTGTAGCCCACAATACATATTTTCTGAGTGCACTGTCCATGGTACTGATATCGTTTGACCGCGCATTGTGGCCACCCGTATCAATGTCCCTTTGTCCCAGCATGTCTTTCATATTTACCGGAGTAAAATGTCCTTGACGGATACAGCGCGTAGATGTGGGGACCAGCCCACGTGCTTCGTGCCCTGGTATTTCCAGGGTATTTCATACAAAGACTCCACACCGAGAGTGTCCTTTACCGTCGCTGTAAATCTGAGAATGCGCCGTGATTCTTGAACTCACGCGTAATGTTGTTCAACCACACGATGGCTCTGTGTTGCTTCTTCTCCCCAACGCTCCGCGCCTCGGCCATTGTGAGATATAGCTAAAACCCCTCTGCCGTGCGACCTCCCCCCCCTCCCCGCCTGCTGTCTGTCGCGCAAGGCAGAGGCAAGCAAGCAGAGCTGGAGTAGCCGACTATCTTCTCTCGAGTCTTAGCAGTCAGTGTGAAGATGGTTGGCGGCTCGTGCGCTCGCAGGTTGGCCCGTCGCTCGCGGTCGGCCTTGATAGCGGCTCTCACCGTGCTGCTGGTCCAGACGCTGATAGTATGGAACTTCAGTAGCTTCGACTCCGGAGAAGAAGGAGAAAACGGCGGCGGTGGTGGGTCGAACCTAAGGGAGAAGAGAGAACGGGTCGGCGGCGGTGGCTACAAAGACAGCCGCGAGTATATGAAGCGTGGGGTTCAGCTACAGCACGATCCTCCAGAAGGGAAAGGATCCGTTCGTCACATACAGCAGCCGGTAAGACAGTGCGATACAGTACAGTAGCTGTTTTATCTCTTCTCTACTGCCCAAATTGCGAAGTGTTTAGTAAATGAATAAACGAAGACTAGGTTAAGACCGCTGTTTGGATGGTTGTTGTCTGTCTTCAGTTGCGAGGATAGACGGACTCAGACGCCGAAAGGAATGAATTAAATGAACTGGGGATCATGCTGTGCTCTATTCATTTGCTAATTATCATCTTTTAAATGGAGATGTAGTCTACTCTACTTGCGGACATGTTACTTTGACCAGCCTCCCGCGTGAAAGCTGACAGATGTAAAGATGTTTCCGAATCCAATCCTGTTGGAAGAAAACACTCTGAATCTTGTTCGAATACATTCGCTGTGTAGCCGACCGTACTCTATATCATGTCATTCAAAATGCCTGAGGGTTTCTACCCCGAACTGAACAGTCCAAGCAATATTTCAGAATGACAAATCCCCAGTTATTTCTAGATGCATACATTGACGTCCCGGGCTACTCTGTTTCTGCTTTTTATTGGGTAGAAACATGTTTTTGCTCTTATAACAAACAACACGTTTTAATCCGAATGGACATTTTATTGACATCAATTTCAGATTGGGCGTATCAATGCATAATGGTTTAGACAACTTGATAGAGTTCATGTGAGAAAACAAGACTAGTGAAATGACTAATGATACAACGGGTCACATATAGCTTCTGCAAACAACAGTATGTTATAGGGGAATATACATGTAAACAATTGCTTACCGCACTCGGGTTATCAATAAATGTTTTAAATAGTACTTTCTGAATTTTGGTGGACGCTATAACCTACCCCTATGGTTCAGCTTGAGCCCAAAACAATTTGAAACATTGTTAGCACTCTACTTATATACATACAGCCGTGGTTAAATCCACATGCTGTACCGGAGCTCGCTGTCTGTTAGTTTAACTAGTCGTAGTATTTGGATTTGAATGGGTAATGGATCACTTATGGAAAGTAATTTGAAGTAAATTACACTAGCCTACAGGTTGACGTCTGTTAGGATGTTAACTGTACGTAAAGGCAAGCTACAATAAATGCGTGAATTATTTTGTCAGCGAGACCTTATTGAATTTTGAAGAAATCTGGATGCAATATTGCCATAGAGGTAATGCAATATCTGGACTCTGTGTCCTGTGTTCACCTGGTCTCTATGTGACATACAGCCCATTCTCTAGCATTCCTCGGAAAATGTTATATTCCCCTCACAATTCAGTCAAACGCAGCTTGGATGTGGTTCGTGTGGTGCTAGCTATATGGAGGCTACATGGAAATAGGCTACAGGACGTAGGTTTCAGTCCACAGAATACCTCCACTCTCATCTTTCTCCTACGGCGGTAGGAGCTGTGACTCAGTCTATCTATCTACTCTGCGTGTGTTTGTGTAATTGTGTATGTGTGTGTGTGTGTGTGTGTGTGTGTGTGTGTGTGTGTGAGCGTGCCCTTAGGCGGCACGCTAACAACAAAATGTATGGAAAGTCATTCCAAGGAGGGAAACGTGATGAAGTTGTCAAAGCAAGTAGCAGTACTTGTGTGCGTGAGTGTGCGTGTGTGTGCGTGTGTATGTGTCTGTGCGCGCAGGATGCGTTTTTATTTCATCTGTATTCCTGTCCAGTAGTGTGGCTGAATTTGTTAAATCGTTACTGAGTCCTGACACACAGAATCAATTGTGACTGGGCGACAGGGAGATATTTGTCCAAACACATTCTCGCCAAACCAACTATAGGTGCGTCCTGAATAGCAGCCTATTACTCAGAAGAGGTCACTACATTTGATCAGGGCTCATAAAGGGAACAGGTTTGGGACGTCAACTGTGGCTCCTTAAAAAAAAAACGTTCACCATTAGGCTACAACTGGCATATCATATCCTGTGACCTTTTCAATGTTATGGTACTTAATGTCCATGCGCTGTGCCTTGCAGTCATCAGATAATGCGAACTGCTTTGCACTTCCGGTTATAATGCCGAATTGGCCGGCCTGTCAGCTCGCCTTCCGCTTCTTCCCCGGCTGCGTTCTGAAAGCCGCCGGTTGCCTCCAGACATGAACATTTTCGTCGGTGTGTGTGTGTGTGTGTGTGTGTGTGGTTCGTCGAGGAAATCCTTTCCCGGTCAGGAGTCCTAGAGGCAGAGGTTTGCTATAATAATACCGTTACGATGACTTCATAGTTTCAGATGATTGACATACTGGACTGACAGGGGTTGTCAGTAGTCAGTGCTTTCTGGGTTTAACCCAGTGAAGCCGAAAGTCTCCATGCAGAATTAACGTCTGTCAATTTTAAGGCAACACTAAACAGAGTAGGCCTTCTGTTTCATTAAATAAATCGCTGTGGTTCCGATACCAGCGTTCCCCTGGATTCTACTCCTATCATGCATGTAGACAGATTGTGTGCGTGTCTGTGTGGTTCCTGTCAGGTCCTTCGGCTACATCCTGTTTGTTGGGTTTTCCGGTGTGAACACGTGTACTAGGCTAAATGGTTTTCGCGGGTAAACATATGTTCTGAAGGGTTTACCCGGAGTGAAAACGTGTTCTAAAGGGTCTTCCGAGGTGAACTCGTTCTAAAGCGTTTTCCTGGGGTGAACATATGTTCAAAAGGTTTTTCCGGGGTGAACACATGTTCTAAAGGGTTTTCCGGTGTGAACACGTTTTAAAGGGTTTTCTGGGGGGAACACGTTTTAAAGGGTTTTCCGGGGGGATCACATTTTAAAGGGGTTTTGGGGTAAACATATGTTCACAAGGGTTTCTGAGCATATTCACTGTAATATGCACATCTTTTAACTCTAACACTCACACACTTGTGTTTTTCTATTCTTGTGGGGACCTGAAACCTTACCCTAAAAATAACCCTAAACCGAGCATCAATAATTGAAAATATATGCCTAAACTTAACCTAGCATTAATGACTAACCCTAACCTGTAATTACTAAACCCAACCTAGCATTAATGCCTAACCCTAACCTCTAATTACTAAACCTAACATAGCATTAATGCCTAACCATAACCTGTAATTACCAAACCTAACATAGCATTAATGCCTAACCCTAACCTGTAATTACAAAACCTAACACATCCTTAATACCTAACCCTATCCTGTAATGACTGAACCTAACATAGCATTAATGCCTAACCCTAACCTCTAATTACTACACCTAACATAGCATTAATGCCTAACCCTAACCTGTAACGATTGAACTTAACATAGCATTAATGCCTAACCCTAACCTCTAATTACTAAACCTAACATAGCATTAATGCCTTCATTCTACATTTTACCCAAAACCTAACCTAACCCAGAAATATTTATTTTCCAAGTTGTGGCCAGCTATAAGATCTTGTGGAGGCCTATTTGTCAGGTTTTACTTTCTTTGTAGGTACTGCCGCAAACCGCACACACACACACACACACACACACACACACACACACACATACACACACACACACACACACACACACTCACACTCACACACACACACACATACACAGGCAATCACAAACACTGTTAAGCACATGTTGTTTCTTTGCGGAATTTCCATCAAACCATTTCCTAAATCAGAAGTGAAAATAAATGTCCAATTGTTTTAAACATCTGTTGATATGGCAACGGCATATCTGATAAACACATCACTTAGCAACATCAAGATTCAGTCCAAATGTCTACTTATTATCTTCTCTATATGTTTAAAAACGATTTTCTTGTGTAAAGCCAAGACTGTATTGTATTTCTTAGAGTCTGCACCGCTTCCCTTGGCTGTCTTCTTTTGCATTACGTAAAATGGCAGTAAAACTGACCATGCCAGTGAAAGTGACATTATGGCAATGAAAATGTATTTCTTGAAAAAGACTGTATTGTCTTTTTTCCGACTGAGGTCTCTCTGGTTCTCTAGCAAAACTTTTTAAATTGTAGCGTCTAGATCAGTTTTACATTTGAGATTTGTGCTGTGTCTGATATGCTATGGAATCAGTCTATTCCACTTCAGAGCTCTCTCTTTCACCCTCTTTTTCTCTCCTCCTTGTCCTTCTGTCACTCACTTTGTTCTCGCTCTGCTCATCATCTCCCCGTCTGATGTATTCTCCACCCCTTTGCTCGCCACTACTTGATTCACACACGTGCACACGCTTGGCACCAACGCACACACGGGCACACGCTTGGCACCGAGGCACACACGGGCGCACACAGGGTGACGAACAAACAAAACACACACACAGAGACCCACAGTGAGTGGCTGGTGCCCCACATTCTCCACTCATTTCAACCCAGAGGAAACTACAGTGCTGATCTACTGGCTTGGATTGACTGGGCATTTATATCACTCCATGAAGCAGCACTCACCCCAAAAACATTTTTAGTGTGTGTGTGTGTGCCTTATCCACGTGCATATGTAGGAACATGACATTTCCCCCAAAAAAGGAACACTTGAAAAATAAGGTCCCCACTAGGGTAAATGTGATTTCAGGCAAAGGGGTTTATGCTTTATTGAAAATGGGGCATTGTTTTGGGTTTGTGGTTACTTAAAGTTTTAGTAATTCCCAGTTCGGTTTAGGTTAGGGAACATGGGTTAGAGCCCCACAAGAATACAAAAATAAACCCGTGCTGTGTGGAGAAAGAGACAGACAGATGGAGAGACGGACAGAGGAATTTGTGACAGGAAGACAGAAAAATGGCAAAAGAGAGGGACAGGGTTGGAGAGAGTGATAAGGGAAATGTGAGTCATGTAAGTTCAAAATTAAAAGACAGAAATGCCTGATTTCTTGAACTGTCAAGAGCCAGCAGATTGGCCAGCCGTTATAAAAGGGAGACAATAACCCGGTACTTTAGTCATTTGTTTTCTTTCCTGTATACAATTTTCAATGTTCATTGTTTTGAATATGCTGCTTTATCACTGCTGCCTAAATATATTTTATTTGGCTGTGGTTATAACTATATATTCATGCCAATAAAGCACATATTGAATTAGACCTTGAAGAACTAGAATTGACTTGACCGACAGAGAGATGGAGAGACAGACGTAGAGACAGGGAGATGGAAGAAAGAGATGGGAGAGAGAGAAAGAGACAGATAGAGAGATGGAGAGGGAAAGACCGACAGAAATGGAGGTAGAACGAGAGGAAAGGAGATGCAGACAGAGATGGAGGGAGAGAGACAGACTTTGAGGTGGAGAGGCAAACAGACAGGTAGATAGACAGATGGAAGGAACAAGACAGACAGAGATAGAGAGAGTGGGAGAGAGAGAGAGATGATGAGAAACAGACGGAAAGAGATTGAGATGGAGAGAGGGAGAGAGAGAAATATTTGCATATGCTTATCAAGATATAAAGGTCATTATCAAGTAGAGGAATATATATATAAAACATTTTGGATTTTACCATTTTGAAATCATTTGTTCTTTCAATTTCCCCTAAATGATATCTTCTTCCGTGTTTTCGATTATGCCAAATGCTAATGTAGCTACACTGACATCAGAACAGTAGTTTGAATTAGCGCAAGGAAAAATGCAGGGGGAAAAGTCTCCCTTTGAGTTATTTGGCTTTGAACAGAACTTTCAACATTGTAGATTACAAGCTTTTGAATCCACTGTACAATTTAAAAATCCCCATTTTCCTACTCAGATATTACATCACCAATGGCAACCCAATAGAACATGTGAAAAATGAAAATGACAAGTGCTTCCAGTTAAATGAATAGATCAACCGCAACTAGTGGAAAAAGGCAGGATGTAAGGATAATTATTCTAGGTTAGACTTAATGAGTTGCATTGATGGAAACCTCTCGTTTAGAATTTCACATGAGGTTTCAGGCCGAAACAGACTGGTCCAAATATCTGTCAGCTGTTAATCTAGTGGACAATTGCTTGTTTACGTGGTAGGGCTTACAAATGTTGATGGTAGTCCGTGAAATATCCTCCAATTTGAGATATTTACACACAACAAAGCCATAAATACAGTGAAAAAAAAAAAAATCAATCAAAGTTGATTTGTATTCTGAATTATTTTCGAAAAACCTAATGACTTTACGTTTTGGGGCTTTGCATTTAGGGCATACTACATGAGAGACATTACTTGTCAGTGATGGAAATTGTTTATTATTTATGTCACAAATAATAAAGTCTCAACATCACCTAAATCTGCCATATACATCCAACGCAGAATTCAGCTAGAAAATGTAGACTGCTTTTCCTTACAGATGTGCATCCTATCGCCTAGAGCCCTTGAGCCCAGACCCTTGCTAAACCAATCACTTCGATATTCGTGGCTCACACTGCAGTGGCAGACACTACGAAACGCCCGGATTGACTCGCGCCTATGCTAGCATGTAAGTAAGCCTGTGTACAACAAACTGGACGCAATCACTGAAAATTACAAAGGAAAATGGCAGCGAAGTCAGCAATAACCGATGTCAGTGAAGTCCTGGTTACTGATCCACAGCTGTCAATATAAGTAGAGTAAAACATCCACCATCTTGTCCTGCCACTAACCCCTACTGTGCAATCTCCCTCCAAGCTAGCAGCTACGTGCTAAAAGCTGCTTCAAGTCCAGGTGCTAAATGTGGGCTTCCCCCGGTGAGGTCTTATGTAATATTTCCAGGCGGGCAAAACAGAGGCAACACTGTCTGTTTTTCTGTGTAGGAGTCCTGTGACTAGACTGAATGACGCATGGCCCGACGGTGGGCTACGGACAGGTTTCCCTATAGCCATGGAGCCCAGACTCATTAGCATTTTAGTGTCTGAAAGATGTGTCTTAACTTACCGTGTGCTTGCGAAAAATCCTACAAAGAAAGAACACAGTACATCCTTAGACCAGAGTCAATGCGAATAGGATTGAAAGACGGCCTTTTCCATAACATACACTAAAGAAGATTAAAAATATATTGTAACACATGGCTTCGAATATCGATGCAGCTTATTGTAACGCTCACCTTTTAATGATAATAAAAATAAATGGAGAACAATTACATTTGTATGTGAATTAAGTCAGTCTCCGACAAGGCATTGTTTGGAGAAAGATCCAGTTTAGTGTTTGAAAATGATTTACTGTTGGTCAAACGTACAGTTAAATTGTGTCATTCAATATATGTCCAATGTGTTTTCAATGTGGATTCATTGTTTGACTCAGATACCAGACTGTGGATATTCCATACTGGGGCTTCCAGAAGTTGTCTGACTGTTGGCCTGAGGTTTCCTGTCTGGTTCTAAACACGGACACGCACACACACACACACACACACATACACACACTCACACGCCGCCAACGACCCCGTTAGCTAACAGCTGCTGTGAGCATGGGGTCAAAGACAGTGCGGCCTCAATCCCAGAGACCGCTTACTCACTGTGTCCACACACACACCGACACGCAATACACATAAATAAATATCAGTGGCACAATTACCTTACCGACATGAAAATAAACGCCGTCAGCAGGTGATGTGTGGTTCAGTCTGTTTCTGTCCACGACGTGCTACACACACGACGTTCTACACAGTGCTGCGCTCCCGCCGCTCCTCCCCGTGCCGTGGACTCACGGAATCGCCACGGGCACCTATGGCTGATACAGGCTGTTGTCACAAACATCGTTGGGTTGCCAAGGCAACACACCTCCTCCCCGCAGCCGCAGCATACGCAGCAGACAGGAGAGCGCTGGCGCGCGCACGCGCGCGCTAGCTAGGCGCGCGGCACAGTGGTGAAGGAGCGCACACTGAGAACCTTCTCGCTGGAAGCTTTGCCCCGCGGTGTGAGGCTAAGCAAACACTGCAGCAGCAGGAGGGTGTGTAGGTGTGTGCGGGTGGGTGGGGTAGTGTGTGTGTGTGTGTGTGTGTGTGTGTGTGAGATGCTTTGCATGCCTCGTAGGTCCTATGAATTAAACCACTGTGTCTCTGTTTTGCCTTCAGCACACATTGATGATAATGTCCTTCTGTTTTAGCCCATATAGCAGCTATTACAGGCCATTTGTGTTAGAAAAACACACTTTCTCACTCCCGGGTCATGCGCGCACACACACACACACACACACACACACACAAACACACACACACACACACACACACACACACATACAGGCCTTCATACATACACACACTCGTGTTGTTCAGCTAGCGCAGTTACCTAACACATGTGTGATATTCCCAGGCAATATCATTCTCCTTCGACCGTTTCTGATGACCAGAATCTGTTTCATGTGAATTTATTGAGAAGCAAAATTAAACCTGTCCAGTTCTATCGATGATAGGTTGAGCTTCATATTAAAAGAAAAATGGTCTATAACACCCAGTTCAAACAAAAATGTTGCAATGAAATAGTGCAAAAGATATAGACAATAGGTGACCGCCAGGCGTTGAAAACGTACACTCACAGTGGGCTAGTTACCGACTTTTCCAAAAACACTGCAAATAGTAACAAAATGAAACAAGGACTAAACGGCGATAAGAATGGCAATGAGCTGGCTATTTACGGTGAGTGGACATACACACACACACAGTTCTGGGGTCCAACACACCAGCGCGTAATGATCCCCAGATAGTGTTATGATTCGCCAGCACCGGTCTGGACGGTTCCAACACGTAAATATCACATCATCCAGATGAATGAAGCCATCTGATACCCTGCCATGCCAATAATGCCATAGGTAAGAGGCTTAGGGCACGCTGCAGTAGACCTGGATGAGGGAACCTGGGGGGGCTGGAGCTGGTGATTTTAAATTAACTAGACGGCTCCACGAACATTGCACCTCCTAAACGCGGTGTTCATAGCCAGGCCAGTGTTCTGTGGTCCGAAATGAAAATAAACACGAATCCTACGTAAATCAAAATGTCAAAATAATGGTTCTTATTGGGGAATTTGAGCTTGCACACTTACCTTGTTTCAATCCATTTTGAGAGGTTCTCCAACGAATTAACGTAAACACGCGCTCAGTGTCGAAGTGACTGAAAGAAAAGAGAGTCGACGAGACTGTGAAAACGTGGCCTACGCGGGAGGTCAGGGAGGAAGAAGCCTCTGCTTTCAAATCTGTCATTTGCAAGGCAAAACCTAAAGACCAAGACAACTGGAACCGTGCTCTCTGGACTGAGGAGTCAAGGACGGATTCTGAACAGAAGAACCACATACCAGCCATAAAGCATGAAGGCAGTGGCATTATGGTTTGGGGCCCGGCCAACCCGCTGTCACTGAGTCAACCATGAATTCCATACGGTACCACAGAATTCTTGAGGAGAATGTAAAGCTGGACCAAACATCTTGTAACCAAACAATGATCCAAAACACACACGCAAAGCTACAACAGAATTGCTCAAAAAGATATGGAGGATTATGGGATGGTTGAGTGAAAGGCTGGATCTCAATCCTATCAAAATGCTATAGACGGAAATTGAATCAGGTCTTGCGTGCAAGATAGTTGTCGAACATGACACAGTTGAATTAATACTGTGCCGAGGAGTGGGCAAAAATTCCTCCTAGCCAATGTAAAAGACTGATGTGAGTTAGAAGAAACGGCTACATGTATTAGAATTTCAGACAAATAGGGCAAAACCTTCTATTGAAGCTACGGATGTCATTACTTTTTGGGCTCTATGAAACTGCATCTCTGTTGATTTTTTCATGACTTCATGATTACCACATATAATATTTCAATGTAATTTGTTAAATGAACTTATCTTTATGAGCAAATGGTTTTAAAGTGAGGATTACATATCCATATCTGCATCAAATGTAGAAAAAAGACAACAATCCGTGTGGTGTACTTACATTGTGTGTGAATGTTAATGCATGTTTTTATCTCAGATGTCCCAAAAATATCAAAATAATTATTATATCAGAATTGTCATCCATAATGCAACACGTTGAATGAGCAGTATATTTTGGCTACACCCAGCCCGTCCCAATGTCTTTGTGTTATCCAATCACTACGCTCTGGGGCGGGGCTTTGCTCTGAGCCGTTTCTGTTCTACGGTAGCCCTGTGGGAGGTTATTATATATGATGTTGTGTCTCTGAAGGACCTTGGCCTCAGCGTTGTGTGTCACAAATGGTCATCTGAAACCACTTGAGCGGCCCTCTCATTGGAGAAACAAACACGGTATCTTGCCACAGCTCTCTGGGGAAATCTCCCCAATATGGTCACACTAAGTCCCCTAATTCACACATAATTAGACACACACACACACACACACTCCCACACACACACACACACACACGCACACGTACATATACACACACTCACTGCGTAATGACATTGTGTGCAGATCGAAACCATTCGCTCACTATCTCCTCTTCTCTCATCACAGTAATCCTTGTGTTCTCTTATCCCAATAAAGACTCTCATCATGAAGGAGGAAGGGAGGAATAAAAGAGTGGAGAAGAAGAAGGCAGGATGAGGCGTTGGTACTGGGCAGAGATATGGGCGGCTTGGCCTGTCAGAAGGAGCCTTTTGTCGTTCCAGGCAAAAGAGCCAGAGGCCAGTAATTGCCGACTGTCTCTTCGCTTCGCTCCTCTGCTTTTCTTTTTTCCTCGTTCTTCTCTCACCACTGGAGCCAAACTAGTGTGTGTGTGTGCGCGTGTGTGCGTGTGCTCGCGTGTGTGCGCGCTTGCGTGTGTGTGTGCACATGCGTGTGTGTGCGTGCATTTGTGTGTGTGTGTATGTGTGTGTGTGTGTGTGTGTGTGTGTGGGAATTCATCCAGTAGTTTTGTCTCTGTCTGAGATTAAAAGACTGAGAGGGCTGCAACATGTGAGACAGTAGAAATCTGGAATGAGAAAGAAAAAAAAGTGAATATCCCTTTTACATCATACATCCAATGAAATCCCAAGCATAATCCTCCAGACAATCCTGTGACTTTGGACTGCTGTGTAATAAGTAGTGTAGAAATAGATGCACACACGCACACACACACACACACACACACACACACACACACACTCAAACACACTCTGTCATGGAGCAAGCACACCTTGCACAAGTTGGCCGCTATATGCTGATCTGATAACAATTTAACATTTTGCCTTATAGCTGAGGATAGGATTTAGGATTAGGGATAGGTTATCAGGTCCTATGTAATACTGCTTTAACACCCCTATAACCTTGACCCTACATAACACAGCTGTAACACCCCTATTACCTTGACCCTACATAACACAGCCATGACACCCATATAACCTTGGCCCTACATAACACAGCCATAACACGTCTATAACCTTGTCCCTACATAACACATACATAACACCCCTATAACTTTGATCCTACCTAACACAGCCATAACCCCTCTATAAACTTGACCTATATAACACTGCTATAACCTTGATTCAATGCTATACAACCATAACACTGCTACAGCCTTGACCATACGCAACACAGCCGTTACATCACTGTAATATTGACCCTACATAGCATAGCCCTAACACCTCTATAAACGTGAGCTGACGTAACACAGCCATAACACCTCTATCAACTTGACCCTACATAACACAGCCGTTACACCAACATAAACATGACACTGTATAACCCAACATGGAACCTAGGAAGACACCTAGATAGACAGTCCTATTCTGACTGTACCAGGGGAATATTAGATGGTTTAGTAACCGAACAAGTTGGTGGGCTGTGTATAGCCCACCGAGTTCACTCCCATTGCACAAGCATTAGAGATGCCGTAGTGAACCAGGGCCCCCAAAGGGTATTTAGGAGAGGACATTGCAGTGGAGGGGGGAGGCCACCAGGTAAAGACAACACGGATGGTTTGTAAAGCCTGTGCCTTGTTCTTCACCTTTCGCACCCCTGGGCCTGACCACGCATAATCACAGACCCCAGAGATAAGTCTTCAGTAAACACTTAAAGGTTGAGACTGAGTCACTTTAATCATCAAAGCGTTCTACAATAATAAAGCTATGGAAAAAGCTCCGCCTCCAGCTGGTTGTTTAGAAATTCTAGTTACAGTAAGGTGGCCTGTGTCTTATGACCACAACTTAAGTGTTGGTATATGAATTAGGACCAATTCAGGGAGGTAAGTTGGAATAAGTCCATGTAATACACTGTACAGTAGGTTTACAGTAAAACCTTAAAATCAGCCATAGCCTTAACAGAAAATCGATTTTGACAGGCTAATACTGAAGTAATGTTTTCAATTTCTTTCTTGTTAGGATTCTAACAGCCATATTTGGCACTGATTAAAATTTTTGTGTGTTATCAGGGTAGCTGGAGAGAAGATAATTAGTCTTATCTTGAAGTAGACAAATTGTTAAATTGTTATTTTAAAACTGGAAACCTTTGGATTTGTCGTCTTTAATTGGTATGTACTTAGGGCTGTCACAATTATGACATTTTAGTTGAAGATTAATTGGCGCACAAATAATTGTGATTAGCAATTTAATTGCCTATATTGTAAATGTTATTGCCACTGTTAAAGTGTAAGCCTAATAATTTTGTAAAAATGCACTCTGGAGAAGATTATTCAGACTTATGGTGTTTGCACTTTTGAAAGCCACCTTTCTGGCAATTTGCCTCCTCCAAAGTATTGGGTTCACTTCTTTCAATTTGTCTTAAAACATATTAGTGAGTGTTTTTTTTTCTTTTGTCGATCAGGGTTGATGCAACAGATAAGCGACTGAAACGTGATTGTCTATTAAATAAAAAAATGGGCAAAATTACAATACTGCGCATAGCAAAGCAATTCTAAACTAGGTTTTAACGTACTGAAATTAACAAGAAACCCAGTTTCAGTCAATGATCGGCACCTATAACTTTCCGCAGAGCTGTCAGATACTCTTCTGCTCCCATGCGCAATACTAGACATCCTAAATGATGCAAATGAACATAACTTGCATGGTATTTGTTGAGACGTTTCTAATATTGGCCTAAAAACCCCATGTTCAGATTGGAAACATGATTTTGGAATAAAAAGGTTGCGAGAAAAGAGTAATTACAATCTGGCTCAAATAATTGCGACAGCCCTGAATGAACTACTGTATGTAGTCTGCATAGCAGCAAAAATTGACATTGTGTTACCAGAGGAAGCAGCATATCAAGTCAAAACAAGTGGTCTCAAAACAAAGCCTTGAGGAACACCAAAGCACACCGTTGATGGACAGGCCACCCAGACATGCAGACTGATAACTTTCTGAAAGGCTCTAAACCAGACAACGTGTCCTCATAGACTTAATGGGTTAAAAGGGAGTCATCAGTAATGTCCAAGGCAGCACTAAGGTAAGAAGCACAAGGACAGACGCAGAACTGGTGCATTTTGTACAAATCATTTGTCTTCAAGAAGGCAGTGAGTTGCTGGGAAAGAGCTTCTTCAAAAGCAATTGAGAGGAACAGGAGGTTCGACATTTGCAGGTAGTTATAAAATAAATTCTTTTTTTGTAGGCTTTATTACTGCCAATTTTAGCGGGTCTGGTACACATTCCAAGAATAGGGAGCCATTTATTATGTTCAACGTCGGCGGGCCGAGCACAGAAAGTAGGCCGTAAGTAGTTTAGTTGGAATTGGGTCCAGTTGACAGCTGGTGGGTTTAGAGCTAATTACTATTTTAGTGAATGTTTAGATCAATACAGGATTAAAAAGTTCAAGTGTCCCCATTGATCCAGGGTCCAGGAAGTTTAGTATTATCTCAGTACAACTGAGTTTTGGAAAAGTATGCTTATTTTGGAATGAGTCTGTTATATGTTTTTAAATGCTAATCTTCATCAAAGAAGCTAATATATTCATCACTGCTGAAGTGAAGGCCAACTTCACTTGTGGAATTCAGTTTTTGAGCTAGCTGTGCAGTTAGCTTTAATACAGCCGTAACACCCCTATAACCTAATATAAGACAACCATAACACCTCCCCAATAACCGCGACCCAACGTAACACCATCATGACAACCTTATGCAAACCTGTCCCTGCGTTACACATTTAATATATCCCATTAAGGGCAGAGTAAGGATGGATTTTGGGGCTTAATTAAATGAACATTCCACGCTAAAGATTTCCAAATCAGATCTGCTCGGGTTGTGTGCAAGAGAACAAGAGGCATTGGATTAGAACCCTGGTGCTCTTCTCACTCCTCACCAACCTTCTCCCCTTTTCCTGCTCCTTCTCCTCAGTCTCAGGTCATTTGCAGTTCCTTCGTTCTGGGCTTTCGTCCTCCTGCAACCGTCCCTTTCTCCGCTTCTGCTCAGTCAGTCCTAATTGGGGTCTCCTACTGTGGAAATTACACCTGTAATTGAGCTGCATGATAATGATAGGTTTTACCCACGATTTATACTGACGGTTGGTGAATCATTGTTGTGTGTATGTGTGCGTGTCTGTAAACAGGTTTTACTGTCAAAATTGGACAGAAATGTCCCAAAAGTGTGGTTAAACAAGAATGGACTAATGGAGACATTTTCCTATCCCCTTTAGGAGTTACGGGTTAGGTCTGAGATTAGGTTTCTGGAGTTATTGTTGGATTGTCATTGGATTCTGGATTAGAGTTAGGATTTGGAAGTAAAGATAGGATTGTTTTTTAAGGGCAATACATTTCGATCTCCCCATTTAGAATGCTGAGTTGGTTGGGAGGGTTTTGCATGACGCTGTGTGTTTTGCTTTTTCTTCCATTTTCCTCAATCCTCCTCTCCGGTAGTTTTATTTCCTCTGTTCCTGTTCATTTTTGGTTATTTTCCGTCAGACGTCATGCCCCGAAGGTACGGAATTTACAATTGACTGTATGAAGTATGAAGGGATGTGCCTGGAAAGGGAATATCATCAGAATTGGTGATTGTGCGATCTCAATGTCCAAGGTTTCCTATTCATGGCACTGGGTGTGAATGTAGACTGAGCATGCATTCAGCCTCATTTACCAACCCCTGCATTTCTACGCATATTCATGCACACTTGGTCACACTCACATACACCCATCCAGTTTCCATGTCATATAAAGGAGCCAGTGTTTTTCTAACCTTGTCCTGAACAGATTCTTTGAGAGGTACGGGCAGTTGCTAAATGGTTGGAGAGTGGGCGGGGGGAGAAATGGGGGGAGGTGGAAAGAGGAGATTGGTGTTAACAAGAGAGAGAAAGTGGTAAAATATGGAAAGTAAAATTGCCCCCCCCACCTTCTCTTTCTCAGGGTGGTGTGTGGTGTGTTAGGGGGAGCTGTCTGTCTTTCTCTTTCTCAGGGTGGTGTGTGGTATGTTAGGGGGAGCTGTCTGTCTTTCTCTTTCTCAGGGTGGTGTGTGGTGTGTTAGGGGGAGCTGTCTGTCTTTCTCTTTCTCAGGGTGGTGTGTGGTATGTTAGGGGGAGCTGTCTGTCTTTCTATTTCTCAGGGTGGTGTGTGGTGTGTTAGGGGGAGCTGTCTCTCTTTCTCTTTCTCAGGGTGGTGTGTGGTGTGTTAGGGGGAGCTGTCTCAGTCAGTAGCATATTGGTGTGTTGGAGTGAGCTGTCTGTCTGTCTCTGTCAGTGCAGTGTGTCGGTGTGTCAAAGGGAGCTGTCTGTCTGTCTCTGTCAGTGCAGTGTGTCGGTGTATCGGAGGGAGCTGTCTGTCTGTCTCTGTCAGTGCCGTGTGTTGGTGTGTCAAAGGGAGCCATAGAGGGTCCATATGGGCTGTTTAAACAGTCTCTGGAGCCTAGTCTTTCCACGGAGGAGAGAGTCATTAGGAAAACTATTGAGTCTCCATTGTTCTTTTCAGCTCTTTAGAACCATGTGTGAAAGAGAGAGAGAGAAAAAAAGCTAAGAACAATATTGTTCTTTATACTTTAGTCTGGCTATTTGTGGAGTTGGTAACCAGGGTAGAGTTGGTCACCAGGGTGGAGTTGCTCACCAGGGTGGAGTTGGTCACCAGGGTGGAGTTGGTAACCTCTTTGACTTTTGGTTTTGTGCCCAGTCAGGCCCCCCTCAACACACCCTCACCCAAACATACTTTTTCCCTAAAACCACTGAGAGTTATATACCTAACCTCTTAGGTTTTGGTGTAACTTCTTGTACTCGACTGAAACCGTCTCTGTTCTTAGTATAAGGACGAGGGAATGATTCAGTGCCAGGCATCCAAGGGCTGCCAAAACGACTTCACTGTTTCCTTAAATGGCATGAATGACTGCAGTTTAACTGTATACCAGGTGTCTGTAACGAGACGACGGCGGTTCCCTGGTACGTGGACCACCGTTACTGTTTCATTATAATCAGCCGGAGAAGTTGACTTTAATTAATTAGTTATCCAAACGCACCGCACATGAAGACAAACGAGCAGAGTGTTTGCTACATTCAGATAAGGCCCAAATTTAGTCAACCACATAGAAATTCAATTACTAGAACGGGCCGCGTGCGATTGAAGCGCTATACCAGGACGGACAAGGCCCCTCCCACGGGTGGCGGCGCACTACACCGGACAGCATGTTGATTTCACTGAGGTTGTGTTTATCTAATCATTGTAATTCTACGCTCAAGGTAGATTCCCGCGGCAAGTTGGCGGGGGGGGGGTGGTTCATTTGAACGTTAATGTCGGTCCAGATCATTCTAATGACGCGATTGCAACCTCTTCCCTATGGCGAGCTAGTGGGGAAAGGGTGCGTTGATTTAAATGCTTTTAATTGGTCCCTTTAACAAGGCAGTGAGACACCTATTAGGTTAGTATGGGCTTAAAGTATTTGCAAGTCACTGAGTTGAGGTAAGGCCCTCCCACACACACACACACACACACAAACACACACACACACACACACACACGTATTCCTCTTTTGCTTACAAAAGCCTTTCTGCTAGACAGCCTCGATAATGGGCGGATGTTAGCTTGTGTAATCTGCACATCAATTAGCGGCGCGTTTTTATTATGGTGTCCTACCCGTCATGGCGGGTCCGTAGGGCTGTGGCTAAAGGGAGTGCGCTACGTCGAATAGGGTGCCATTTAGCACAGAGAAAAAGAGTATCAGCTTGTGGCGCGTAGTCTACATGACGGCATGTGTCAAAAGTTCCTTGCATGTTATTATTTCTGTCCCTCGGGGCCCAGCCGAAGGGCGGACTGCTGGGGTTGAGCAGCCGTGTACGTTGCGTGGCCGGTGTCTGCCTCTCACGTTACACGTGAACTTCAGCGTTACTGACACGCCAACAAACCACAACTGTTACAAACCCAGATGTATTCCAAACTTAGAACCAGGTTTGATTGCGTTCCCATGCGCGTCTATGGGGGAAGACTGATGACTTAAAAATGACCCAAAATGAACATCAGATACTCCCTACGCACACTGTGGATCTGTACAAGCTGCCCCATTTCTCCCTCTTCCCCCAACCTCCATCTGGGTGTCTTTTCATCTCATTCAGGACTCCTTCACCACCCCACCTCCACCAGCGATCTACCTTTGATTAGATTATAGCTAGCTTAATATTATTCAGTCAAACGCTCTTCCTGATTGTGGCCCCACTTAACATTAGCTAGCCAGCTATATATAGCCAGCTACATGACTGAAATATCAAGCACCGTAATACTATACACTGGCTCCCGAAGTTCATCTTTTCAAGGGGGGGGGGTTGTGGTGGGAGGGTTGTCAAGGCAGGAGTCGAGGGACATCTGTAGATTTACCAGCAGCCTCGGTCTGGATTGGTGTCAGGGCATGCGCCGTGCGCGGAGGCCGTTGCTGTAGTACGGAGGGGTGAATGGATGTGCTGCGTACAGGGCCCATCCGGGGGGGAGCCGGGGACATACGAAACCCACCGAAATCAGCGTTCCACCATTCCGCTCAGTTGCGGCGAGGCAGGTGGGATTAAAAGCCAGTTTCGGAAATCAAAAAGGTGCCTGAACACTGTTTACGTGTGTTTAACCCCATCCGCGTACAAACGCACACTCGCGCGCGCCCGGGCGAAGTGTAGGCAAGTGCGACTGTGCTGTTTAGCGAATGTGTTTGTCTTTAACACCAAGCCCTCTGTCCTCTCCCTTCATCTCCTTGCCCTCCCTGGAGCCCCGGAGGATTGTGGGTACGATGTGCTGACAAATCAATGCTGCCGGGCTGCCTAACAGCTCCCGCTGCGGTCAGGGCGACACACCACGAATACCAAACACTGGACGTCCATAACACCTCCACACACAAAACACACACACACACACACAGTCCCCTTCATGGTCAGGCCAAGTTTTTGGAAGGCAGCAGCTCCACTCGGATCATCCTTCCCAAACCTGGGATAATCTGAGCTCCGCTTTCTCGGCATTAGCCGTTTGAAGCCTGGCAAAACGGCACCCAGTGTGTGTGTGTGTGTGTGTGTGTGTGTGTGTGTGTGTGCGCGTGCCAATATAAGCCGGAATACTGCGGAACGAGCCATACCTCGTTCCAAGAAGCTAGATAGAGAACTTGTATTTCCAATTGGGTTATTTGCTCGTGTGAGAAACGTCCTCCGATTCTTCTCCTGAAGATTGAGTCGGTGTCTGAGTCTGTTCTACTGTCAGCAGGCTGATTCACCACTTCTTTGCCTTGGCCTGACAAAGCCTCTGTCTGTATGTCTGGTTTCTAGTGGGTGTAGTCAGGATGGGTAAACGCAGAGCCACACACACACACACACACACACACACACACATACACACGTATACAAACTGGGGCCCACATACGCCTCCCACACAGAAGCACACAACAGCATCAATACGGTCGTACAAACGCCCACGCCAGCTCCCGTGCGTGGCCACGGATGATGGTAGGACCATGTGACATAACGACCATACTCTAACTGGTCCCAGTGCTGGAAGCAGGGATGAAGCCCGGCTTGTCCTTTAGACCCAACCTCCCATACAATTAGCTGCCCATACTGATCTCTGGCTATCAACCCGATAGCAAACTACTGAACATCCTTTTATGTCCTTTTATCTCCATTTCAGTAAGTCTCTCCTTCCATTTCTCTCGTTATCTCGCTCTCTCACTCTATCTTTCTCTCCGACTCCATCTCTATGCTCTCTCTCTTTCTCGCTCAACATCGTTCCCTCTACCTCCTTCACTACATTTCTAACTCTCTCTAGTGCTTTGTCTCTACCGCTCTCTTAACCTCTCTCTACCCCTCTCTAACTCTCCATCTCTCTCTCACACTTTACCTCCCATCTCTTTGTATCCGGCTCTCTTTCCCTCTCTCCAGTTAGCAGCTCCTGTTACATAGTCACCCTGTAATAGTGTTCTCTCAAGCCCCTTTGGTAAAGCACGGCACTCCAAACTACAGGGTTGTGGGTTCAATTCCCGGGGGAGAGAAGGCAATACGGGAAAGTCTGAAATGTACACACTCAGTAATGTAAGTTGCTCTGGATAAGTGCCTTTGTTAAATAGCGTAAATGTTTGAAGAAATGCTTTACTCACTTATGCCAACAATGTACCCCATCCAGTGTGGTTGAAGCAGAGCACAGCCAGACACAGCTTTTGTCAACGTTTCTTTTGTCACTGTACGTCGTATCATCACTAATCCGGCACATTGCGCTGCGCGAACATCACGTTACGGCTTTGACTTTGCGCGCTTGCGCGCAAGATAAGAGTGAGTTGTCAACTCTTCAAAGTTGTGATGTTTGTGTGTGCGCGCGCGTGCGTGCGTGTGTGTTCTGTGCCATTACTGTTGAAGATTAAACACACACACCAGGAGAGCGCGGCTGGGGCTTATGGGAGATGAAAGGGATGACACTGTGTTCGTTCTCACGGTCAGGCAGACATTTGAGAGCCATTATGCAGACGGACTGCTACTAACTGTAGTGACAGAACTCTGCAGGACAGTGTTCTGATCCAACACATTTAATGCAACCCAGTTCCTTTACACATTCAACTTACAAACCCACTGTTTCTATACTGTAATTACAGATGCCTTAGAATTACAACTGTGTATGCTCCAGTTGTGAAGCCCTTATTACACCCTGGCCGCTTCTGTAAATGAGAAGGCGTCCTCTGTCATCTTACCTGCTACGATATGGGTGTAGCTGATTAAATGATGTTGTGGACTGGGTATATTTGTATTGGTCATCATGTTTCTGCATTCTACTGTGTGTGGTTGATTTAATGTTACGGTGCTAATGACGTTAGCGGCCATGTCCACTAGCCGTGCACATGCATCCGACCGTCTGTAAAACCGCCACACCCCCTCTCCCCGCCGCCCCGCCCCGCCAAATACCTTACAGCATCGTGAAGGTTACCTGCATCGCCACTTCATTACACACATTACTGGCTTTAACAGTTTCCTGTCTAGACCGTGGCGAACGGCGCGCCGGTCTGGTCCGATCAGTCTCCCAGACACACTATGTCACTGTGGCAATCCGGTATGTGATTATGTTGATACACTCCCTTCCTGAGGGAATACACAATTTCACTATGTCACAATGGCAATACGCTGTCTCGACAGACATAATGAATACACTGTGTCACTGTGTCACTGTGTCAAAACATTATGTTCCTATGTCAATACACTGTGTCAAAACATTATGCTAAAATGTCAAGACACTGTCACAACACTGTGCGACTATGTCAATACACTATGTCAAAACACTGTGCATCTATTTCTATACATTATGTCAAAACACTGTGCATATATTTCTATACATTATGTCAAAACACTATGCCAGGGGTTCTTAAGCTTTTTCACTTGCGTCCCCCAAAAACAAATATTAACAAAAGTGTGTTGCGTAAGGCCTCACCTTACGCGACACAAATGTAGACATATTCAGTAGATCATATAAAGATAACTTACTAAAGTACCCTTATCAACTATTACATATTAATGACCTGTTTTCTCGGGTGTGTGTGTTTTAGTCTGAGCAACTTACTTATGTAATGAGATGGGTGGGCCTGCTCTTTGGAACACCAGGGTTTGATCAACGAAATGGCAACTTGGAGATCATCCTCCACATTGAGACTTGATATGTGTTTGTTAAAAATACATGCAGATGTGGAAAATGTCTCGAATACGTTGGTTGATCCAAATGGAGTCATTAAATCTGTTGGTTTGTAATGTCATGTTTTTTTCTACAACTGAAATACAGAATTCAGCAAGTGCTGTCGTGGCAACCATTGTCTTTAAGGTCCAATCACTGCACCATCAGCTCCTCCTCCAGGTCGGAAGACAGGTGATCACCAGATGCCGTGAATGGCTGTCGTATCAAGTCATATCGTTGTGGAATTGTCTCATTTGGCAAGTACCTCATAAAGTGATCCGGAAAACCTTTGAGATGTGATGCGATCATTTCTGTCATGTTATTGAGATCCAGTTCATTGTCCTCCACAAATTCTCCCATCTCACCAACTTTTTTGTAACTGCATCGATTTTATCAGATGACAATAGGCCTATATTTGTATTTGTGCCTTGCAGTGATGAGTTTAGTGCATTAAGTTTGTCGAATATATACAAGATTTACCAACAATTTGGGATCTGTCAGATGGTTCGCGAAAATGCGTTTTTCATCACGTAGCTCAAAGAGGCGGATTTGAACTTTCCTCTGTGAAAGCCACCTGATTTTGTACCAAGCTATTATGTTGGTTTAGGGCAACCAACAACCTGGTGTTCCTGGGACATGGTTTAATGGAGTTTGCTACATAATAGTACATAGCTCTGACGCCGTTTTGCGGAGAAAAAAAACATGTTGATGAATGGACATAAAAGGGATGCTTGGTTTGCAAATTTCTTTTCAGTTTGACTGAAAACTTTTGTGTGTAAGAACCTCTGAGCAAAGACCGCATCGGGGAGGATGCACATCGTTAATATTAAAGCAAGTGAATCCAAACTATGTGTTCTTGATATTTCTGATGTTTGAGTGGCTCGTCGGGCTGGAGGGCCTTGCCCTCCCGTTTCTCATTTCCCGTTGGCCTATTTTCATTCGAAGTTGATTGCTTTCCTGAAGGAATGCTTTCATCAGCTGTTTGAGAGAGACTGTTGTCATGTAATATCTCCTTGTTTGTAGAGCAATGGATAAGCCACCGATCCATGTTGTAGGTTATGATTATTTGCTAGCTAACTATAAGCGTGCCCACAGCAGGAACGGTTTAAGTGTGACTCCGTAGAAAGGCCATGGAGAACAGATTCAACCAAACAGTTTTTGTTCTGTGACTACGACGTAAATTAAAAAATATGAATATTTTACCTATTTAGCCTATTCCAGTTGTATTCCCCCTTATACAGTATAGCAGTTTTCTGTTTTATTAAAAATAACACTTTTTTATTTAAGTATATTTCTTCTAAGTATCATCTTGCGACCCCCACTTTAAGAACCACTGGACTATGCTTCTATCTCAATACCCTGTGTATATACATTATATCACTGTCAGTACACTATGTCAGTCTATTATGTCAATACAGTATGTTAGTACAGTATGTCAATACACTATGTCAGTACACTATGTCAGTCTACGATGTCAGTACAGTATGTTAGTACAGTATGTAACTACACTATGTCAGTCTACAATGTCAGTACAGTATGTTAGTACAGTATGTAACTACACTATGTCAGTCTACAATGTCAGTACAGTATTTTAGTACAGTATATAACCATGTCAGTACATAAGTCACTACAGTTTATCAGTAAATTATTTTAGTACAGTATGCCACCACACTATGTCAGTACACTATGTCACTACAGAATGTCACCACACTATGTAAGTACAATATGTCTGTCCACTATGTCAGTACAGTATGTCACCACACTATGACAATACAGTATGTCTGTCCACTATGTCAGTAAAGTATGTCCAAATAATGTTACCATGTCAACACAGTGTTTCTATACACTAATATTAAGAGAGTAGGCTGTACGTTTTACAGTTTATTACCAACCACAAATCTCAATAGTTATATTATTAATCTAGCCAAAATAAGTAGTAAATTCCCTCTGTTCATTGAGCAAGAAGTGTGGCACAAATCAACTGAATTAACATTCTTGCTGTGTTGGTTAAACGGCTTTAGTCCAAAACTGATTTTAAATTTATTCAAGCCATACTGAATGATTTTCACCAGGCAGGAAACAAATCCCATAATATCCAGCTACCACTGTGTTTCAAATCCATTATACAACAGCCTGCTCTATTTCAATCTTGAATGGTTCAATATCACAATGTAAGATCGCTTTCAAAAATGGATCCAAAAAATATTTATGACAAGCCATTGTGCTGCTTATTGTAAAATTAGCTAGCTAGCAGTATCGAGTCTTCTGGATTTAAAGAGCCCTCTGATTGGAAAGGAAGGGGAGGGACTATGGCAGAGCATTAAAATCCAGTTTTAGAGTGGTAGTCTCTTAGAAAGAGCAAGAATCTTGAGCCATGTACCTTTATCAGTATATATGCTGATATTGCTGAAAGACATCTAATTAATCTATCATTCAAGGAGAACCATGACCACAAATAAAATGACTTGTAGTGCAATCAGTACAACAGTCTTAGCAAAATGAAGCAAAACATAACCATATTCATTTGTCAGAACTCACTCGCCTTGCAGTACACACAGTTACTTAATAGTATGTGCGTTTGGGCGCCCCTACAATAAATCTGTCAAACACGATGCGCACCACCCAAAGTGCTGCTTCAATTTAATCTCTTTATGTGCGCAAAACAGAAAACATTTAGGGTCTTTAATGACAATTCCCCAATATTGGGGCGTGATCGTTGGGAAGCATCCCCTAAGGACCCACAGTTTTAGCAGTGTTAGCTGTAGCATATAATAGCCCCACTGAAACATGCAATTAGCCACTAGCTTAGCCTAGCCTAGCCTAGCTTCCAGTTGGGACCAAGCAGTGTGGTTGCCAGGATGACTCAGCAGCTGCTGTAGCCGTGTGGTAGGAAAGTATGATTGGTGACTGAGCTGTGGTGGACGTAATCTTCTGGCGTTCTTCCGTGAGCTGCCTTGGCTGGAAAGGAGCTCTCTCACAGATGACTAGAGTATTCTGTGGACGTATGGGTGTGTGTGTGTGTGTGTGTGTGTGTCCGTGTTTGGTAGAGTGTTCCTTGATGTGTGTGGGAGGTGGCGGCGTGTGTTGAGCGAGTGAGTAACAGCGTGTGTGCTCGTGCGTTTGCGCGCGCGTGTCCATGTGAGTGCATTGCGTGTGAGTGGATGTGTAGTTCCTGCTTCTGGACATCTCCTCTGGAAAACAGGAAATGACAGGAAAATTCGGGAAGTACAAAAAGGGTCGTTAAGGCATTCCTTCCTGTGTCATACACGTGTCATACCTATTGCCTTTCTACATCTGAAGCGAAGGCCTGCATCCCCCTGGTCCACAGAGGTTTTGTGCTGTTTTTTCCCATGCCTAAGTTCCCATGCAGGAATCTGCTTCCTGTCTAGGCTTATTATAATTAGGGCTGTCATAGGCAGTTACACATTTTTTCCATTTTATTTCTCGAACTGTGGATCTGTATACCCCCATTGAAGTATTTTTTACCATGACACGTAACCACACTTGGAACCATAAACGGGGGTTTTATAGCACCAGGCTTTCTGCACTTATCTGGTTCAAAGCGTTTCTCCGTCATCTGAGAAGAATGGGAAGTCTTTTTAACCCCACATCCAACATACAGACAAGTAGCTACCAAAAGGGCTTGGTGAGCAGAAGTCGGGGATGCTGTAGTCTGTCAGATGTTGGTTCGACCCTTGAACAAGGCACATAAGACCTAGTAAATACCCCTGCTGAAATGTGGGTGTATTTCTCCATGTGTGTAGTAAATACCCCTGCTGTGATAATGGAAAATGTGTAAAAATATTAGCTTCGTCAGTGGCTTTGGCAGAAACTAATTTCCTCTGTTTCCACTGTGACTGGAAAGAAGCCAGACCCCATGGTGAGACAAGACATCTTATAGATTACACACACACATACACACACACACACATTGCAAATCCTTCTTTCCTTCCATCCACCAACCAACCCATCATCCATCCACAGATGCTCTAATCAAGAGCAATTTACAGTGGTGAGTGAGGGCGTTTCATAATTAACAGTGATGAGTGAGGGCATTTCATAATTGGCAGTGATGAGTGAGGGCGTTTCATAATTTACAGTGATGAGTGAGGGCATTTCATAATTTACAGTGGTGAGTGAGGGCGTTTCATAATTTACAGTGATGAGTGAGGGCGTTTCATAATTTACAGTGATGAGTGAGGGCGTTTCATAATTTACAGTGGTGAGTGAGGGTGTTTAATGATTTACAGTGGTGAGTGAGGGTGTTTAATGATTTACAGTGGTGAGTGAGGGCGTTTCATAATATACAGTAGTGAGTGAGGGAGTTTCATATGTCTTACACAATGTTCTGCTGTGGGAGTCAAAGCATCAACCTAGCATTGTTAGCCCTATGCTATACCAACTGAGTAAAACTGAGCCACAACACATCAGGTCTTTAGTGAGAGAAATAGAAGGCAAGACTGGCAAGTAAAATAAGGGAATAGCGGTTTTGAGAGCTATAGTAGGATACAACTTTTAAAATGATGTGTGTGTGTGTGTGTGTGTGTGTGTGTGTGTGTGTGTGTGTGTGTGTG
>JACXGJ010006976.1:0-32226 GCA_016801105.1 Esox niger | reverse complement strand
CTGTGTATTTCTGTTTGGTCTGTTTAGTGGTACACCTAGATTAATGTATATATCTGTCTGACCCGTTTAGTGGTACACCTTGATCACTGTGTATTTCTGTTTGGTCTGTTTAGTGGTACACCTAGATCACTGTATATCTGTCTGGTCTGTTTAGTGGTACACCTTGATCACTGTGTATTTCTGTTTGGTCTGTTTAGTGGTAAACCTTGATCACTGTGTATTTCTGTTTGGTCTGTTTAGTGGTACACCTAGATCAATGTATATCTGTCTGGTCTGTTTAGTGGTACATCTTGATCACTGTGTATTTCTGTTTGGTCTGTTTAGTGGTACACCTAGATCACTGTGTATTTCTGTTTGGTCTGTTTGGTAGTACCGCTAGATCACTGTATATCTCTGTCTGGTCTGTTTAGTGGTACACCTATATCTCTGTCTGGTTTGTTTAGTGGTATACCTTGATCACTGTATGTCTCTGTGTCTGGACTGTGAAGGCGTATGTCTGGTCAATGTGGCTGTAAGTCATGTATCTGGGGGTGTAGGAGTACATTTCATTGACCTGAGAAGTGGTTATTGTATCAGTGTGTGTTTGATTCACCTACGCATACTGGGATGTAGTGATGAATGTTTTCTTCTCACTGCCAGAGTCATGTTAGATGAAGTGGGAGTAAGGTCTAATTTGTTATGGTACTGCTTTGCTTCATGTTTCTTCGAAGCATTTTCATGGCTTTCTGTGTGTGTCTTACTTTACTGTAGTGAACAGGTGTCAACATGTTTATGTCTGACTGTGAAGTCTGTCTGTAATCAGGTCTGTCTGCTCAACCCCCGGCTGCCTCTCTCTGTCAATTTCTCTGTCTGTTTGTCTCTCACTCGCTCCCTTTCCTGATCTGATGTAATGGACAGTCTGTTCTGGGAGGACAAATCAGGGTCAAGTGTACTTCTCTATGTCTGATTCCGAAAATTGGCACATTTCTGAAATTGTTTAAATTCAGTACCATTTTAATTTTGAAAGGTATGAAAATGTTTTCACTGCCCCTTAGCGGCATGATTACATGATTTATCTAGAGAAAAGGATTCTTCCTAGATTCGATTTTGGGTAAAAGGCATAATTCAACAGTACAGTATGTCCCATGTAATCAAAAGGGATATCACTTTAAATCATTCATTAAAACACTTCCAAAGTGGTATGAAAACATACACACCAAATAATATTAAATTATATTTAGCCCATTTTCTTCCTGACTGACAAACCAAAGTTTTTGCTTGGTAAATCAGGCACGGTGTGTTATTTTCATCCACCTTTGAAGATTAGCATGCAACCAAATGACAAAGGACCTCATGTAGGACACCTACGGCTCTCTCTGGATCCTCTCCTTGGACCGTACCTTGTTGCATAGTAAAAAAAAAACACAGGTTGGTGCAACAGTTTAAAAGGGACTTGGATGTGAGTTCAGAATCATCACGGTAATTGTTTTTGTTTTTCATATTTCACCCACAATTCTATAAACGTTAATGTCATGGTTGCAAATGTTTGGTTTATCGCTGTCTTCCTGAACTACTCTACTAGCTGATATTAGTTTGTTCCCTCACAGTGCTGCATACAGCAGTGCTCAGCAAGCCGGTGCTAAGGAAACTGGCCCAGTGTTGCCGTGCTTAACTCTCAAAATTGAGTAGACTGTATCACGGTGACGTTCACATTACCATTAATACAAAAGTTATTTTACTTTGTTTTTCTCCCCAATTTCCTTGGAATAGTCAAAGACTGTGAGACTGATGCACATCTTACAAATCACATTCATACAGTGGGTTAAAGCAGCTCTGCCTTTCTGTGTTCTTGGCCAGTAAAGACATTTTAAAATAATTTTTACTTTAATCAATGAAGTATCAATGGATCGGTTTAACTTTGACGCTCCATCCAAAGCCCTCACTCAAGCACGAGGAAGCCGACATCCTGAGACAAGAGAAACATTTTAATCTATAGCACATATGAAATTATGTGTTGACTCTATATGTTTCAAGCTATTATTTCAGACCAGTGAAATTATTTTAAGCCTAACAATGAACAGTATAGACTTTAAACTGTCAAAACAACTGTTCTTCCATACATATGCATGATCATGGGAACATTATTCTGTAGTAAAAATGAAGCTTGCATGGGACTCAACCTGGCTTTTACTCAGTTGTGACACTCCTCTGAGGTAAGATGAAGACAATATGCATCCTTTAAACTGAGCCAAACGCTTGCGTTTGTTTAATGAGAAACAGGTTACAATACAGAGGGAGAAGCAACATTAGCAGTGGCTTTATTTTAAATGAATAAATGCAGGGAATCATTCGTTTTCTGCTTTCTCAGAACATTAAATCCAATTAAACATTGTCGACAGCAAGGTTATTGGCTCAGGACCTCGATGTTGGGAAGCTGTAGCAGTTAGCCATTCACAGATCCGAGCTATAGCTCACAATGCTGGCTGAGGAAACTGGATCCCTGGTTGCCAGCATCAGTGACAGAGGTTTTCTGTGCTGCTTGTGATCAGAATTGCAGGACAACGTGATAAAACATCAAAAGTATGTGTTTTATCTACCTCAGGGGGACCCATGTGACCGCAGTGAAATGTTATGCTGTGAGGATCTATTGCTTCAATGAGGTCAGAGCAGTTTGCTGGGAGCTGGTGATCAACAGGGCCAGTACGGGCTGCCACCCTTTGACATGTGATTCACAGTATTCGATTGAATCTCTTTGGTCAAAATGTTGTCTGTATTATTGTTGCCATCAAATGAATTCACATTAGTTTATAGACGTAAGCGTTCATTCCATCAAATACTGTACATACAGTAACATACACAGGGTCTGTGGTAGACCAATTATGTTTTTATATTTTACCTGTTGCACTGACTTTGTGTCCTGGGTTAGAATCATTTTCTTCTTATCAAGAGAAAATGAAAACCATAGGCATTTTAGCCCTCAAAGACTGGTTGCTTTATTGCTGTTTTAGGGAAATTCTACCTTTGTAGTTTTAGAACCAAGGTATGTGTCGCCTGGTAATGTTGTATTCTACTGCTCTGTGTTTACCAAAATAACATTTCCTTTGCAAATGTTCCTCCCTGAACTTAATTTCTTGACTTCAGTCTACAGTTATCTACTTTATGTTTTCAGGTGGAACTTGTAGCATTGACTGAAATATAGTCATTATTCCCATGAAAGCGCCGCATGAGTGCAGCTCTGTGTTGTTCCACCATTTGCTTTATTCCACCATTCTTTATAGGGGATTTTTAAATCCACTTTGAAAGAAGTGTTTTGTTTAGCCTTATACCCCCTCATTGTTTTCATACTCGTTTTAATCTTGTTATAAGGGAAAAGATGTTGATATGTCACCTTGTGCTTGATATATTTACACCGTTATCAAAACGCTGAGGCGGTGTATACACGCACAAAACACAGATTTTATACAAATCCCCTATGGAAGAAACGGTGGAATATAGCAGAGCTGCACTAATATTTTGCCACTTGATTTCATGGGATTTATGACGCATTGACTATTTCAGTCTAACGCAATGAATCATCAAAATGCACCTCAGGAGATGCTCAGGGAACCTTAGGGATCCTTGCTGTGAGCCACACTGTACGTCATACTGCTTTAGCCCCCTGCTGCCTTCTACTCTGTTTGTCTATGTTAAACACGTCTGTGTACCTGTCTATTTAACATGTCTGTTTAACATGTCTGTCTACCTGTCTGTTTATCAATACAGTCTACCTGTCTGTTTAAAAGTCGGTCTACCTGTGTTAAACATAATTGTATCGGTCTGTTTAACACGCCAGTCTACTTGTCTGTTTGACGCATCAATGTATCCTTCTGTTGAACACATCATTTTGCCGGTCTGTTTTGAAGTCAGTCTACCTGTCAGTTTAAAAGTCAGTCAACCTGTCAGTTTACCTGTCAGTTTATCCAGTCAGTCTACCTGTCAGTTTATCCAGTCAGTATACCTGTCAGTTTATCAAGTCAGTCTACCTGTCAGTTTATCCAGTCAGTTTACCTGTCACATCCTGCCGTTCCAGTGAGATCCAGCACATTCTAGCCCTTATTTGGAGAAACCCTCATCTGTGTTCCTGATCACTGTCCCTTTTGAAGTTCTTCCTTCCGTCATTGTATTTCCTGTCCGTCATTGTTTTGAAATCCATTCCTGTTTGTAACATTGTTCAGTTAATTTCATGTCTTGTCTGTTCATGGCTTTCCAGGAGCAGCACAGGACCCCCACGTAGGTAGATCCGGTAGTACGGGAGGGCGTTCTGCCCAACTGTAGCTGCTATAGGAGGACACCATTGAACGAGACTACCAGCTACCTATCAGCTACCTGGCTGTTTAAAATTTAAACCAGTAGATCGATGCTGAGTGATCAGTTAATTAGAGAGTATACTGATTCCATGTGAAAGCAGTACAAAAAAAGACCATGATTTTTAAGGATTATAGCTGAAAGGATTTTTTGCAACAAAACCTATTCAGCAATTCAAAGTGAGAATAGTGCCTAATGCCTGCTAGCTATAGAAGGAAATAAATCCAGAGGGGCTGATGAGCTGGACCCAGGTTTACAGCTTATCACAAGTTCTAAAGCCCAGCTATATTTTCAGTGTAACGTTGGTCTCAGGAGATAGAGTCATACAGTGTGGAAAGGAATGTTCGAGTGAAAGAGGGGGAAAAAGGTTGTGAGAGGAAGAAAGCTACTCTGTGTGGTTGAGGTCCAGTGAGGGTAGCTGGTGTCCTAGAGGACCTCATGGTTGGCTGCTTCTTAATGGCTGCTCATCAGACCCCAGTTGAAAACACATCTATCTACCCATAGTACACTGAGACATAACCCTACCTGATTCTGCTGGCTGAGATCCAGATAGAACTGGGAGCTTTAACACCCGTTAAGCTCTTGTCTCTTAGGCCAATGAAAAACATATTGCTGGTTAACTGTCCTGTCCATCTATTAAGGCTGTCTGAGCTGTGTGGCAAGATTGCATCACTTTCCCGTATGCTTCACCCCTTCACATCAAACCCCATCTGCCTGACAGGCTGGCTTTATGAATAGAAGATCAGTTCAACTCTGGTAATGATTTTAGTGCTAATAGCTTGTATGCTCTCTTGAGAATTGACACACAGATATGAGAGACTATAAAAGCCTTGATTGTCTAAATGTTTTGATCTACCGCTCCCTCATATTACTCTCAGATTACAAAAATCAAAGTAAAAGAAACATGGCCCACACAGCATTTGCTGGTAGCAGCTTTGACAGAAAACACTAGTAGTCTGCTTTATTGCCCTACCACAGCCCTCTGTTGATCTGTATCCAGCCCTCGTTGTTTCCCTCGGTTCCCTGGGTAAGATGTACCGCAGCTATCAAGGCCGACGCGTCTGACAGAGTGTCAGGCCTTGATCCATAGTCAGAACAGAGAGCCAGCGTGTCACTCAGAGACCCCTACACCCCGTCACAGGATGCCTCGGGGTCCCCTCGTCTCTATCAGGAGGCATGAAAGCAGAAGGGGGAAGATAGAATGTAAAACTTGGATCTCTCCATTCAAAAGACAGGGGGAACGGATGACAGAGTTTATCACCTAGCACATCCCATAGGGCCCGTTCTTGTTTTAATAGACTCTCTCCTACTCTCTGTCTCCTGGAACTCCTCACTCTGACTTTGTGCGTGTGTGCGTGTGCGCGTGCGTGTGTGAGAGTGTAAATTGAGAGAGTGAGTTTGAGCATTTAAGTCTCCATGTCTCTTGTTCACCATGCTGGTAGTTAGTGGTAGCGCTTATGGTTTTGGCAGGAAGTTCTGCATTGCCCACAGTGACACTAAATACCCAGTGTCCCTGGTCTGGATTCTCCGGCACAGTTGTAACCAGAGAACAGACTATAAGTAAAGCCAGTGGGGAAACGATACCTGAACAGTACCTTGTCCTGTAGTTTTATTAAACACGTGCACATGGGCACGCGCGCAGTCAGGAAGACATCAACTGTAACTTATCCTATTTGCTTCAACACGTCTTCGTTAGATTATTTTGTCCGTCATACTTTTTTAGCATGCTCTTTCATTGTTTATTTGAATTGTGTCTGTCACTCTTGTCAAGGCTTATGCTTTTTGTGCATATGTACATGAGTGTGTGTGTGTTTGTGTGTTAGTGTGACTGTAGTTGGACCTCTATTAGCAACCCCTATGCTACACTTCTGTTGTTGTGAGCTCCTGTTATCTCTTATATCCCTTCCCCCTCTCTCTCATTCTCTATCTTTCTCTTTCAGTCCGGGTGCTTCCCCTATAGGTTCCTTATACAAACTGCCTGTTGATTAGAGGACAGCTGATCTCCAATGGAGGATTAAACATGGGAATATAGCCACCAATAAGCATCTGGTACACCTGGATCCAAGTATTAAGGTTGAATGTCTGCACATCTGTTTTTGCAGTGTCCCAGATTGGTAGGGCTGTTTGACCTGGTCTCTGGTTGGTTCTTTGCTAAAGGGGAATTTTGTCTTCTTCCCAAATGTTTCTATTTAGTTTCAGTGGGCAAGGTGTGGTCGTTTTGCTTCCTTTTGTGTCAGGGGCAGCTAAATTGGCAATTTGGAAGACACAGAAGAATGGTATTCTGGGCCAGGTACCTGTGGACGTGGTGGGCATGTTTGAGGGGATGCTGGCAGCTTGACTGGGGGTTTAGTGTGTCTACTAGGTTAGGAACCTAAAGCTGTTCATGGGTATCCGGGGTGTTCAGGGATTGTTGTGTTCAGTTACTGAGGAGGATGATTCGGTGTTGTGCTTTGAAATTGTGCTTGTACTTGTTGGTTGCTTGAGTGTCTGCTGTGCTGTGGGCTGTTAGACCCAATAAAGAGGTTTTAAAACTCAAACCCTCTCTCCTCGTCTCCTGCAGCAGTGGATGTTGTAGGCTTGTATCCTCTGATGTTTCCTTCATCATTGATATGCAAGCAGCATCGCCAAAGCACTAGCGCAAGGTTAAGCATGTGTGACGGCCAGGCTCAGGAACTGCCTCTCTCTCTTGCTGTCTCTCGCTCATTTTCTCTTTCCTTTCCTCTCTCCCTTTCCCCTCTCTCTTTCCCTCTGTGTTTGAGTGTTGTTAGGCCACAGAGTTCTTCATTATAATCATCCATAAATCAATCTTCCTAAGCCCCTCCTCCCTATGCCCCTCCTCTTATATGCCAACATACATATAATTGCCAATGCACCATGTTATGTGTAGGGATGTACATCCCCCTTTCCGGGACCTAAATTGCTATTAGAGAGTGCTTGTCATTTATATGATCTACTTAAGGTTATTTCCCAATCAGGGAGAGAAGCAGACAAGGGAGGGATGACATCATAGACCGATCTCAATACAGAGCTTGGTAACACCGAATGGTCTGTGACCAACATCTGTTCAACCTTTAATATCACTGGTAGTACATGAAGAAAACCATAAAAATGCATTTAATTTGTAAAGCACTGCTCACAACCAAGGCAGTAAAACAAGAATCAGATTAAGACTAAGCTGATATGCATTTCCGGTGTTTTTTTAATAATATTTTCAAATAGTCATGTAGTATTAGTCAAATAGTATTTATCCTATCACCGTTGATACTGTTGCATAGATGTGTTAAGTTGAATGTAACCTACAGGTGTTAGAACAACCTTTCAGACAACATCTAGCTTTTTGGAGGGAATTTTGCTTTGTGTGAATGAAATACTGTATATTGATCCCTGCTTTACATACTTTGGAAAGTATTCGGACCTCTTCGGTTTCTTAAACTGCAGACTGTAAGCTCTGTAATTGGATATATTAGTACAACACCTTTTCTTCATAATGTAGTTCTCCCCAATTTTGAGTGCCAAATTTTATTTGACAAATTGTCAACGTAGTCATGTTTAGTACTTGGTCGGCTGCAATGCATAAACTTCACCAAATGCTAGTGGTCTGTACTGGTGATGCGCTACCAGGCCTGTACTTGATAGGTCTTCCTTGGTCGATCAGGTTGAGTGCCGTTGCTACTCAACAGTTCTTTCTTCTTCTGGTTAATGTACCAAAACCTTTTTTCCATCTATTGTTTTGGCTTTTTCTTTTATCAATTTATTCTGATTTATTTGCCGCACAACCACCTGCTTGACTTGCATTGACATTTCTTTGGTCCTCATGTTGTCACCCACATGCAATACACTCCAAATGCAAATCCTGAATTCAAGACTAGAAATTGACATTTCTGTTGTTCATGCCTAATTCTGCAAACAAACACCCCTACTTAGAATCATGTACAAAATGTGCTGTAATTTACTTTCATATTTAATATTTCTTAATTTCTTAGTCATTGTATCATTTCAAATTGAAGTGCTGAAAGTAGAGCCCAATTCTTTTTGCTTTTAATTTAGTTTAAATATGTTTTAATCATTTAGGAGCAGACATGGACTTACTCTTAACGACTCCTGTTACCTTGGCTTTTCATCACCTGTGACTCACAGCATACAGTACTGTCAACATGGTGTCTATTCACATCATCTTGACCATCTTTAAAAAGCCATCGAGGATCTTGAGCAGAGCGAATTCAGAACATTTTATCCAAGTATTGTGTGTAGGGTTGTTCAAAGCACAATGCCTGGAAACAGCCCATATGTGCTCTGTTGGCCCTGAGGGTTTTTCCATATTGCTATTAAACTGCTTACTTTACTAACATAATTATAACAGAGAATGTAAATATCTTGTGATTTGACCATGGTACAATTTATTTTATGTATACAGTTGTGCCACAAAGGTTGCATGCCCTTGGAGAATAGGTAATATATGTACCATTTGTAAATAAAACATGAGTGAGCAGGCAAAACAAATGTCTTTTATTTCTTATGGGATTCACATTCAACTCTAGGTCATAACCGAATGGCACAATCATAAAACAAAACATGGCAAAGAAAAAAATTAACTGACCCCTGTTCAAAAGTCTGCATACCATTAGTTCTTAATACTGTGAATTGCCCCCTTTAGGATCAATGACCACATGCAGTATTTTGTAATAGTTGTCTTGTAAAACCTGACACTTTTGTAAAACTGGAGTTCTTGCAGGTTGTATCGCTGCCCATTAGTCTTGGCAAAATGCCTCCAGGTCATTCAAAGTCTTTGGTCGTCTTGCGTGAACCGCCTGTTTGAGTTCTCCCCAGAGTGGCTTGATGATATTAAGGTCAGGAGACTGTGATGGCCACTTCAGAACCTTCTCCTTTATCTGCTGTAACCACTGGAGGGTCAACTTGGCCTTGTGTTTAGGTTTTTTATCATGCTATAAAGTCCAAGAGCGTCCCATGCACAGCTTTTGTACAGAATAATGCTAATTGTATTATCAGTATTTTCTGATAGTATTCTGCATTCCTCTTGCCATCAATTTTCACAAGATTCCCTGTGCCTTAAGAGCTCACACCCCCCCCAAAACACCAGTGAGCCATCACCATGCTTCCCAGTGTGGGTGGTATCTGTTTACTACAGACCTTGTTGACCTCTTTCCAAACATAGCGCTTATGGTTGTGACCATAAAGCTCTATTTTGGTCTCTATATTGGTCTCTATTTTGGCCCAAAATTACAGTGTGCCAGAAGCTGTGAGGTGTGTCAAAGCGTTGTTGGGCATATTGTTACCGGGCTTTTTGTGGCACTGGTGCAGTAAAGGCTTCTTTCTGGCAACTCGACCATGCAGCTCAGTTTCACTCAAATATCGTCATATTGTGCTCCTTGAAACATCCACGTCTTTTCTCCAATCAAGGCCAAAATGTCACAATTTCTGCCAGGGTATGCAAACTTGTGAGCAGAACTGTTGAGGGGTAATATATACTAATACCCCTACTGATCCTCATGACTAATGGGACTTAATGTGCTTCAAGGGCAATTAAAAAACGAACCAGATGATGTGAGTGAACTGAGGCTGATGCTTTGAATGCTGCATCCTCTAAAGATGGACAGGGTACCGTAGGCTACCTTCTGACTGAGAGGTGGTCAGAAGAAGTCAATAGATGAAGTCGTCTGGTGATCTCGTGGAAGGCCCGGTCTTCTCTTTTATTCAGATTGGCACCCGATTGGATGATTCCTCAGCAGCACACAAAGTTCACCATAATAGCCAGTTGTCCTCAACGCACAAATGGGTTATTGGCATTCTAATGCCACAATTGTTGGATCAGATACACCACGTATACTGTATTCAGTAAAAGTCAGTATTAATAAAAACAAAACATTTAATTTAAATGGACATTTTACAAAACATAAGCAGCTAAATATGTATACATTTACATGAACTCTCTGCTTAGGCTGTCAGCCATAGCATTATGACCACTGACAGTTGAAGTGATAATCTCATGTTAGAAGCAGGTAAAATGGGCAAGCTTAAGGATCTGAGCTTGCCTAATTGGGCCAAAATGTCCGGGCTAGACGACTGTGTCAGAGCATCTACAAAACTGCAGCCCTTGTGGGCTGTTCCCGGGCTGCAGTGGTCAGTACCTATCAAACGTGGTCCCAGGAAGGAAAAGTGGTGAACCGGCGACAGGGTCATGGGTGGCCAAGGCTTATTGATGCACATGGGGAGCGAAAGCTGGTCCGTATGGTACAATCCAACAGATGAGCTACTGTAGCTCAAATTGCTGAAATGGTTTATGTTGATACTGATAGATGTCAGAACCCACAGTGCATTGCAGTTTGTTGCATGTGGGGCTGCGTGGACGCAGACCAGTCAGGGTGTCCATGCTGATCCCTGTTACTGCCCAAAGCGCCTACAACGCCTACACGTGAACATCAGAACTGGACCATGTAGCAATGGAAGAAGTTGGCCTGGTCGGATTAATCATGTTTCCTTTCTCATCACGTGGTTGGCACGGGTGAATGTGCATTGCTTACCTGGAGAACACATGGCACCAGGATGCACTATGGGAAGAAGGCAGGCTGGCAGAGGCAGTGTGGTGCTTTGGACAATGTTCTGCTGGGACACCTTGGGTCCTGCCATTCATGTGGATGTTTTTTGACACGGACCACCTACCTGAGCATTGTTGCAGACCATGTGCTACCTTTTATGGCAAAGGTATTCCCTGATGGCATTGGCCTCTTCCAGCAGGATAATGCACCCTGCCACAAAGAAAAAAATGATTCAGTAATGGTTTGAGGAACACAACAACGAGTTCAAGGTGTTGACCTGGCCTGCAAATTCCCCAGATTTCAATCCAATCGATCATCTGTGGGACGTGCTGTACAAACAAGTCCAATCCATGGACGCCCCACCTCGCAACTTACAGCACTTAAAGGATCTGCTGCTAACCTCTTGGTGCCAAATACCACAGCACACCTTCGTAGGTCTAGTGGAGTCCATGCCTCGACGGGTCAAGGCTGTTTTGGCGGCAGAAGGGGAATCCACCCAATTTTAGACAGGTGGTCATAATGTTATGGCTGATCGGTGTTTATTCAGTATACCATCACTTAGGGCTGTTTTTAGGAACCACATACCACAGAGTATTCTGTCCATGTACTGTAGCATAATTTTTCAGTTGGTATTGTAAACTGCTTACCAACTTCATTAGAACTACAGTATAAGCAAGTGTATATAATCATAAAACATCAAAGTTTTAAGCCAGTCAGCAATCACCGTTATTTGGTTCATACCCACTGTGGAAAATGTCTCTAAATTATTCCATGGGGAATGTATGACATTCAGTCAGTCAGGCAGTCACTGGCAGAAAGAGTAAAGCGATTCTTCACTGTATCCATCCCATCTCACCTTTTTTTAATTGCACTTTTGCATTTAGCTTCTTTTTCTTCTATCCGGAGGATCTCGACGAGTCTGGTGTTCTACCAAGGAAGTAAGGAAGTCCAAGCATGAGGCCAACAGTATTAAACAATGCATCACAATACATTGCTTGTTCTCTGTTTTGCTCCGTTGAGAAAATCTGCTTATTGCTTATAGTTATTATTGTTTGTTAATTTTATATTGTTAATAACTATTCTATTGTTGGGCTTTGGCAAAATGTTTTATCATGTCATGCCAATGATGCACATTTTAATTGAATTGAGGGAGAGAATGAGCACGTGAGTGGGAGATGGAAAGAGAGAATAAAGAAAGAAAATGGCTTGGTAGTCCATCACATTGAAACAGACCACTAAGCCGACATGTTGCGCTGGACCTGATCACAGGCTCCTGTTTACAACCAGGGCGAGCTTCCCCTGTGCGGACCAGTTAATTATGAACAGATGATGATATTACATGTTTAGAGTTGGACTCTTGGGTAGGAACTCCTGTGATACTGACTGGCTGCCCTGTAGGGCCTGCTGCTTTTCACTGTTGTCCTTTAACCCCAGACTGATCCGGAGGCCACCAGGGCGATCTGGGGGGGAGTAATTGTAGGTTGTTGGTATAAGTGACTGTCATAGACACTGTCAGGAGGCAGGGCTACAATCCCAAGCTGACTTGAAAGAGGGTTATTATACAGAATGTCGGTTCATCATCCGCTGCCCTTTTACACCTCATTGTGGCTCTTTTGTCTCCGTTTTTCTGGATGGTGTCTGCCAGACCTTTGGCTTGAGTGACCCCATAAGGGGGATGCTGGATTTGGGAAGGTAGAAATAATGAAATGTAAACAGGAGGGCTGCTCTGAGATGCGCCAAAGAACACAGCTCTACACAGGATATGAGCTCCATTCTCCTGACTTACCTTGGTGCACAGGACCAGTGGGACATTTTCTGAACCTCTGCATTCCTCTCTGGAGTTTGACAGGGAATTATGTGTATGAGTCCTGCAAATGTCCTCTGAGCACTGAAGTCCATTGTTATATCAGACGACAAACTGTTGAGAAGGTTGTGATGCTTGTTGACATAATATACAGAAGCTCATGTATACATTGTGCAAATGCTGTCAGGGTATATATATATAACCCTAATTGTAGTGAGTGTTTATATCATTAGGCAAGTATAGGCTTGTTAGCCAACTGTGTTCACTGTAACTGGCGTTCTTGCAGGGAAGTCTGTTTCTGAGTTTTGTTTGTATCTCTGTCACGTGGCCAAGCGTTTACTGCTGAGGGCTTTGACATGTTTGCTCAGAGAGAGAGAGGGATAAAGCGCAGTACAAACATTGACATAGTAAAGCAGTGCCAGGACCCCTCGCTGTGGTGACAAAACCGAGAACATAGACAGATAAATGCTTCTTTCATTGTCTCTGTTCACTCAAGCACGACCTGAGCAGGATTATGGTCTGCTCTGTAAATCTTCAATGGGAAAATTAAACATCTCTCTTTAGATGTATACATTGGCCGATGAGAGGCAAGTTTATTTTCCAATAGAACTGTCCTTCGTATGTTTGCCTCGAGAAGAAGCCATTAGAGAAGTCTCTGGGGACGTGTGTATGATAATGGAGAATATAGATCTGACGTGACTATCAGCCAATTGGAAATGCATCAACAGGCAGCTACAGCCAGTTTGGAAATCACTTGAGGGCCGTTACAGCCATGTAGTTACGAGAAGATCAGAACAGGTTCCCAAACTGTCTACGAAGCTCTCTCTCTCTGTGTGTGTGTGAGTGTGTGTGTGTGTGTGTCACAGTGTGTGTGTTTGTGACTGCATTTCTGTATTCTTGAATACATACACATTACATATTGTTTTTCAGAAGTTTTCTTATGTGACCACTTCACACTTTTGTGTGTTGGATAATGCCTTTATAGAGTGATATACTACTGTGCAGTGCATATTCCTTCTGATCGTCATCATAATCAGGTCATGATGGTGGTAGAGCAGTCTAATGTTTAGAGCATCTGACCAGTAACATAAAGGTTGCCAATTGAAATTCCTGAGTCAAGGTGAACAGTCTTTTTTCCCCTGTGCACAGCAGTTTACCCTGACTGCTCGCAGGTCATTGCCGAAAATGAAAATGATTTTTTTCTTCAGTCAGCTAACCTGGTAAAAGGAAATTTAAAATAAGGGTCTAGTAAATATGTACAACTTTGTGTCCTGTTGTTTAGTAGGGCTTGGGAGGTATAATGGACTTACTTCCTTTAGACATGTTGTCCTTTAACAATGTCCTCTGGACATGGTGTCCTTTAATAACGTCCTTTAGACATGTCCTTTAATAATGTCCTTTAGACATGTTGTCCTTTAACAGTGTCCTTTAGACATGTTGTCCTGTAACAATGTCCTTTAGACATGTTGTCCTGTAACAATGTCCTTTAGACATGTTGTCCTTTAACAATGTCCTTTAGACATGTTGTCCTTTAACAGTGTCCTTTAGACATGTTGTGTTTTAACAATGTCCTTTAGACATGTTGTCCTTTAACAATGTCCTTTAGACATGTTGTCCTTTAACAATGTCCTTTAGACATGTTGTCCTGTAACAATGTCCTTTAGACATGTTGTCCTGTAACAATGTCCTTTAGACATGTTGTCCTGTAACAATGTCCTTTAGACATGTTGTCCTGTAACAATGTCCTTTAGACATGTTGTCCTTTAACAATGTCCTTTAGGCATGTTGTCCTTTAACAATGTCCTTGTCCTATAGGCATGTTGTCCTTTAACAATGTCCTTTTGACAGGTTATCCTTTAACAATGTCCTTTTGGCATGTTGTCCTTTAGACATGTTGTCCATTGATCTTTTCTTTTAGACACACTGTCCTTTTATATGGTTATGTCCTTGGGGCATAATAATGTCCTGTGGTGTGGTAAGGAGCGAGTTCCTGACCAGCATGTTAGTGTTGTTTTTTCACCAGCTACATCATCAGTCCTTCATGCACTCCCCTGACCTTGCCTCACCTGCCTTCTCCTAATCATTAATCATTCACTGTTTCTCAGTATATTACCATACAGGATCTTAATATTGTCAGCACACATCTTACTTTTTTATCCTCCTCATCTTCTCTGTTTTCTTTGTTCAGTTTATTCCTCATTGGTCGCCATCTTTGTGTCAGTCACAATAGAAATCGTGTAACAGGTTCAGTCTGTTTTATATGTTTGTGTGTGTGTGTGTGTGTGTGTGTGTGTGTTTGTGTGGGAGGGAGAAGGAGAAAGATTTTCAATAAGGCCTTTCCTAATGTTGCTGTAGTGATGAGGAGAATTGCTCTAATAGGTAGTCTATGCACGAGGAGAAAGGTCGTTAGGCAAAGTTGCTTTAAGCCTGATATAACACTGTGAGGTGATGTGGGTATGGTAAAATACCTTCTCAATCACTATCTTTCTCTGTAACATCTATTAGCCATATATTACATTTTTTTACAGTATAGACCTACAATATGTTCCATTGTGGTTGTGCAACCCTCCCTCAATTAGATTAATTATTCATCATGCCAAGGCAATTCTGCACTAACAGAACCCAGCTGAGATAATGTTTTAGCTTTTTCATGAAGCCAAAGAAAAAACATGTTAAGTAAACCGTTCATTTGCATGCACAATTACTACTTTCCACTGAACATTTGACAAAAAACTGCTTATGCTTACTTGAAGAACAGTGTAGGTATAAAGTTGTAGGGTTTTCTAAAAACAAAACATCCAATCTAAATTAAGAATAAAAGATGTCTGCCGAAAGTCTGGGTTTCAACTATGATATGGCTCGTTGTGTCAGTTTTACAGACACATATTAAGCCTAGTTCTGGGCTTAAGAATCAAGCTCATTGGAGGTTCTTCATTCTGTGTTTGTGTAACCAGGCCCTATAGTGTGAAAAAATCAACCGACACTCTGTAACAGAGTTATGGTGATAGAATGCCATTACAGTTGGGAGAACAAGTATTTGTTACATTGCTGATTTTGCAGGTTTTCCTACTTACAAAACAAATAGAGGTCTGTCATTTTTATCATACGTACACTTCAACTGTGAGAGACGGAATCTAAAACAAAAATCCAGAAGATCACATTGTATGATTTTTTTAATAATTAATTAGCATTTTATTGCATGACTAGTATTTGATACATCAGAAAAGCAGAACTTAATATTTGGTACAGAAACCTTTGTTTGCAATTACAGTGATAATAAGTTTCCTGTAGTTCTTGACCAGGTTTGCCCACACTGCAGCAGAAATTTTGGCCCACTCCTCCATACAGACCTTCTCCAGATCTTTCAGGTTTCGGGGCTGTTGCTGGGCAATACGGACTTTCAGCGCCCTCCAAAGATTTTCTATTGGGTTCAGGTCTGGAGACTGGCTAGGCCACTCCGGGACCTTGAGTTCCTTAGTTGCCCTGGCTGTGTGTTTCGGGTCGTTGTCATGCTGGAAGACTCAGCCACGACCCATCTTCAATGCTCTTACTGAGGGAAGGAGGTTGTTGGCCAAGATCTCGCGATACATGGCCCCATCCATCCTCCCCTCAATACGGTGCAGTCGTCCTGTTCCCTTTGCATAAAAGCATCCCCAAAGAATGATGTTTCCACCTCCATGCTTCACAGTTGGGATGGTGTTCTTGGGGTTGTACTTATCCGTCTTCCTCCAAACACGGCAAGTGGAGTTTAGACCAAAAAGCTCTATTTTTGTCTCATCTGACCACATGGCCTTCTCCCATTCCTCCTCTGGATCATCCAGATGGTCAATGGCAAACTTCAGACGGGCCTGGACATGCGCTGGCTTGAGCAGGGGGACCTTGCGTGCACTGCAGGTTTTGAATCCATGACGGCGTAGTGTGTTACTAATGGTTTTCTTTCAGACTGTGGTCCCAGCTCTCTTCAGGTCATTTACCAGGTCTTGCTGTGTAGTTCTGGGCTGATCCCTCACCTTCCTCATGATCATTGATGCCCCATGAGGTGAGATCTTGCATGGAGCCCCAGACCGAGGGAGATTGACCATCATCTTGAACTTTTTCCATTTTCTAATAATTGCGCCAACAGTTGTTGCCTTCTCACCAAGCTGCTTGCCTATTGTCCTGTAGCCCATCCCAGCATTGTGCAGGTCTACAATGTAATCCCTGATGTCATTACACAGCTCTCTTGTCTTGGCCCTTGTGGAGAGGTTGGAGTCTTTGAGTGTGTGGACAGGTGTCTATTATACAGGTAATAAGTTCAAACAATTGCAGTTAATACAGGTAATGAGTGGAGAACAGGAGGGCTCCTTAAAGAAATACTGACAGGTCTGTGAGAGACGGAATTCTTACTGGTTGGTAGGTGATCAAATACTTATGTCATGCAATAAATTGCAAATTAATTATTTAAAAATCACGCAATGTGATTTTCTGGATTTTTGTTTAAAATTCCATCTCTCACAGTTGAAGTGTACCTATGGTAAACATTACAGACCTCTACATGCTGTGTAAGCAGGAAAACCTGCAAAATCAGCAGTGTATCAAATACTTGTTCTCTCCACTGTATATGGTCCCAGATCTGTACTTAGAAATACTTTACTATGAACTTAATGCTTTTCACTATGATGCTCCTTAAATAAGTGCGCCAAGGTAGAAGATTTAGGCAAATATCAGTTGTTAGTTTCATTTGCTGTTGACAATGGCAGTTACTCTAATGAGCTCCATCCTTACCAAATTAACCTGGCCTATCAATTAGTTATAGTGTTTTCTATATGTTAGGCTTTCCTTTAAATGTTTCTCTGGTCGACTTTCAATATATGTGGTTTTGGTTGCAGAATTATAAAACTTAAGCAGGAGTAAATACACTACAAAAGGCAAATCATTCATGTAAACCTAAATCTAAATATGCATTAGTTGGCCAGCTGATACCCCAGTGGTCAAGGTTGTTGCCAGTAAACTATTGGTTGCTGGTTCCTGATCCAAAAACGTTTCGTCTGTCGTTGTGCCCTTGAGATAGGCACTTAACCCAAATTGCTTTTTTAAGTCTTTTTGGATTGGAAGACTAAAATGAAAAATGTAATTATGATGTTGGCTGTGGTCTTCAATATTATTTTGTTTGGTGTATCTCAAAATATTTCCTTTTAATTTATTTAGAAAACTTTATGATGTGTTTGACCAGAAATAAGCTTTTTGCTTATTCCTAGGATGGAAAATGGTCGAAAATATGTACAGTCCCTTCCAAAAGTATTGGAACGGTAAGGCAAATTCCTTTTTTTTGGTCACTGAAGACATTTGGGTTTAAGATCAAAAGATGAGTATGAGACAAGAATTTCAGCTTTCATTTCCTGCTATTCACGTCTAGATGTGTTAAACAACTTAGGACATATCACTGTTTGTATTAGACCACAGCATTTTTAGGTGAGCAAAAGGAATGGAGCAAATAATCTTAAAGTAAATAACATTTAATATTTGGTGGCATAACCCTTGTTTGCAATATCTGCCTCAAGCCTGCGACCCATCACCAAACTGTTGCATTCTTCATTTGTGATGCTATTCCAGGCTTTAACTGCAGCTTCTTTCAGTTCTTGTTTGTTACGGGGTGTTTCTCCCTTCAGTTTTCTCTTAAGGAGGTGAAATGCATGCTCTATTGGGTTAAGGTCAGGTTATTTACTTGGCCTGTCTAAAACCTTCCACTTTTTCCCCTGATGAAGTGCTTTGTTTTGTTGGCAGTGTGCTTTGGGTCATTGTCTGCTGCATGATGAACTTCCTCCTGATTAGTTTCAATGCATTTCTCCTTAAATTGGGAGACAATATGTTTCTGGTTACTTCTGAATACATTCTGCTGCTACCATCATCAGTTACATCATCAATAAATATTAATGAGCCTGTTCCAGAAGCAGCCATGAATGCACAAGCCATGACATTACCTCCACCATGCTTCACAGATGAGCTTGAATGCTTCGGATCATAAGCAGTTCCTTTCATTCCCCACACTTTGGCCTTTCCATTACTTTGGTAGAGATTAATCTTGGTCTAATTAGTCCATAAGATTATGTTCCATAACTTTTGCAGCTCATCTCTGTACTTCTTTGCAAATTTTTATCTGGCCTTCCAATTCTTACTGCAAATGAGTGGTTTGCATCTTTGTGGTATGACCTCTATATTTCTGCTCTCTGAGTCTTCACAACAGTGGATTGTGATACCTTCATCCCTGCACTGTGGAGGTCGTTGATGATGTCACTTACTGATGTTTTGCGGGTTTTCTCACAATATTTCTGTCATCAACTACTGTTGTTTTCCTTGGCTGACCTGTTCAACATCTGTTGCTCAGTACACCAGTAGTTTCTTTCTTTTTCAGGACATTCCAAATTGCTATGCCCAATGTTTGTCCAATGGCTCTGGTCGATTTTCCTACTTTTCTCAGCTTGACAATGGCTTGCTTTTCTCCCATAGACAGCTCTCTGGTCTTCATCTTGGTTTATCCTCTTTAACAAGAAATGCAGTCTTTAGGTTTAAACCAAGGATTGGAAACTGAGACTAGTTGTGCAGAGCTTTTTAATGATTGAACAATCAACCTAAAAGGCAACACTTGGGCAACAAGAAACATCTGTCAGTCATGTGTTCCAATACTTTTGCCCACTTGAAAAATGGTTGGGTTCAAACAGAGGGTGGTCTGTCCTGAGTTGTGGATGTGAATACCAGGAAATGAAAGCTGAAATTCTGAACTCTTGTCTCATACTCTTAAACCCAAATTGCTTCAGTGAGCAACAAAAACAAAGGAATTGGCCTTACCGTTCCAATGCTATTTGAGGGGACTGTATATATAGTATATGCCTTATTTTCTCCTAAGCATTGAGGTTGATTTCAGAATAATGGCAATTAAATTTGTATTCAAAATCACAACACCCTATCTTTACAAGACTGTTTGGTATGATGCTGAATCTTTAATATCGCATCTTCAGAACTAATTTGGGGACAGTTGTGTGACAATACAAGCTATTTGAGCCATGAGATATGATTGAGTGAATTTTGTCATTTGACACCACCTACTTTATAATAGACAGCATTAATTAATTTTCCAACATGCAGGTTATACAAATAAATATTCCCCAAGGATGATAATGAAATGTTTCATTTAGAAACAGTTAACTTTTTTTCTGGATACCGGTGTTGACCTTTGTGTGGAATCGCCCGATACTCTTAGCTTTCATTTGATCCTAAATGTAATGTCTTCTTATGAACATGATTTTAGTACTTGCATGGCGTTTTACATATTTTGATTGTTTATTGTGCAGTGTTCCTGCACACTTCATCTGCCATCATTTTTCTGTCCATCAGACAGAGCCTTTTCCTGGCAGAGGATGTTCCTCTCTAATTAATGAAGTCCAGTCATTTACAGTTTTTAATGGCACATAAAGCCCCTTGCTGGATTCTGATTAATCACACAAAGTGTTTGGTGAGGCAGTACTCAATCCTCACCCTGTTCATCCCTTCATTGCTTCTCCGCTCTCCTTTATAGCCTGATCCCCGTCATATTTATATAATTAAAAGAATCCAGATTTTGCTGTGCAATCTGAAATTTCAATTAGGTACATATTTAGTATTTTAGCTTGAATATGTATTCCAGTATGTAACTGCATTTCTTTGTGATAACAGTGAGAAATGTCTGTGTTGATGTCAACATTTTTAATGCACTGTTTTCATTTTGAGCGTTTTTTGGCCAGACTAAACTGTACGAATATCATCCCTAACCATCCCTAATTGTTTAGGTCCCACTTTTGCTGCCAAAACAGCCCTGACCTGTTGAGGCTTGGACTCTACTAGACCTCTGAAGGTTTGCTGTGGTATCTGGTACCAAGACTTCAGCAGCAGATCCTTTAAGTCCTGTAAATTGTGAGGTGGGGCCTCCATGGATTGGACTTGTTTGTCCATCACATTCCACAGATGCTAACAAGCCTTCAATTGGATTGAGATCTGGGTAATTTGGAGGCCAAGTCAGTACCTTGAACTCGTTTGGTCTGTGTCTACGCAGCCCCATATGTAGCAAACTGCAATGCCCTGTGTGTTCTGACACCTTTCTATCAGTACCAGCATTAACATTTTCAGCAATTTGAGCTACAGTAGCTTGTCTGTTGGATCAGACCACACGGGCCAGTCTTCGTTACCCATGTGCATCAATAAGCCTTGGCCACCCATGACCCTGTCGCCGGTTCACTGCTTTTCTTTTCTTGGACCAGTTTTGATAGGTACTGACCACAGCAGAAAAGGGTCAGAACAGGAACACCCCACAAGGACTGCAGTTTTGGAGATGCTCTGACCCAGTCGTCCTGCCATCATGATTTTTCCCTTGTCAAAGTCGCTCCGATCTTTACACTTGCCCATTTTTCCTGCTTCTAACACATGAACTTTTAGGGCAGAGTGTTCACTTGCTGCCTAATATATCCCACCCACTGACAGGTGCCATGATAACAAGATTATCGGTGTTATTCATGTCACCTGCCAGTGGTCATAATGTTAAGGCGGAAGGATGTATATTTAGCTGTTTTCAGTGAGAAAGGGAAAAGGTAGCCTAGTCTTGCTTGCTGTTTGTTAGTGTAGGTTTGTGTTCATCTGCAGAAACACATTAGGGTGCCTGGCCAGACCAGCGCCTTTTTCTGTCACATCTGTGACTGTTATTATAGTTTTTTTATAGAGGCTGAACTTGTACTGAGGACTCTGTTGTCATACTCTTACTGTACTTCTTTATATTCCCCCCAAAAAGTACTTGGGTAATGGCTGTGTATTTGAGTGCGTTTTTGATTTATTTTGATTTATTTATTTATAGGATCAAATGGATTAATATTATTTTAATTAACATTTCTATATACTTTCTTGAAATGTATATGAAAGTATTGCAAGTATAGATATTTTTATTCATACTGACAGGTCTGTAATTGTATAAGGTTTCGAGTGATCAACATGTTTCCGGGACAGAGTCAAAAGGTAGTTGTTTGTCCATATACCTTTTATTGAGAATGCTTTAGATCATGATGTTTCAATTCCAGTGCAGTTGGACTGAAACGACACGAAGTGCCGCTTCCATCTGATCTCTGATTGGTCAAATGGTGTGCTAAGTCAGGGTATGTTTCATTGGCTTGCAGTGATCAACTGATCTATGTTGATATTGCAAGTTACCATCATAGGCCCTGACATGGAGACCTGCCCAAATTCCTCCTCATGGTTTGAGTGTCTGATCAGTTACCATAAAGCTACTGGAACAAATCCCAGAGCTGACAAGGTGAAGAATGGTGTTCTGTCCCTGAGCAAGAGACTTAACCCTAATTGCTCCCTGTGTGCTCACAGTGGGTGGTCACAGCACTCCAGATTGGTGGGGTTGGGTTAAATGAAAAAGCTAAATCTCAGTTGGAGGTTATGTGCTAACTGATAAATATCCTCTTTTTCCTTTGCTCTGTCAGCTAAAGGAAATGGGGAATCAGCAGCATTTCAGCTCCCTGACTTCATCTTCTTTTAGCCTTTTTCTCCTGCTGCACTGTTCTAGACTCATAGGGGCATACTACCAATGTAAGACTTTAATTAAATGTGTCAGAGGACAACAGTTGAATTTGAAGGGGAAAGAGGTCAGGTACAGGTGCAGCCTGGCAGACATGCATTTCTGACGGTAAGACAAAGGGCTTGTATGCATTACGGGAGAGAGAGTAAAACGCTAGATAGACTTAACACTTGATCCTGTTTCAGTCACCATTCAACATGATTAATGTAAAGTGGTGCTCGTTGCCTTCACACATTGGTCAAGGTAGCACAGCGCTGTGTTGAACAAAGAACAAAAGTATTTCAGATTGGCTTCAATAGGGTAAATCTTTTGTGCCTGAGCGTATTACAGCCTGTATAGGGGTTTAGTCGTTTTTTCATATTTTTTGCATAGCTGTCGAATAGCTCCAGTTGATGTTACTCTATATTAATAGGTGAGGCCAAATTAACATTTTGAAGAGTTTATTAAGACATACTAAGAGCTTTTGGTGCATTTTTCTTCATCCCACACAGTCCATTGACCCAGACTAACCCTGCACACCATTCAGACATTTAAAGCTTCTGACTTAATTTCTGCTCAACGCTCTGAGGTACTCTTATCAGGGAGAAGCTCACATGAGCAACAGCCAACTCAGGATGAGAGGACATATGACATGTTGCCATTTGTTGTGCCTGTTAAAATGTATTTTTCCAGGTCTTTGCTCTGCTTGCGTGTGCGTGTGCGTGTGCGTCTGTGTGTGTGATCCTGTTTTTACTATACACATGGGACCCTGAGGTCCCCATAAATATCATTTTATTGTACATATGGATATTTTTTTTTAAACCAGTCCCCTCAATGAAAAAGGCTTAGGGGTTAGGGGGTAAAACTTTGAGTAAGTGTAAAAATGGAGTGGTTAAGTTTAGGGTTAGGTATTGCTATTGGGATATGTGAATAATAGCATGAAGTGTTTATTATTTTGATTGTGAGTTACAGTTAGATTTAAGGTAACATTTAGAAGTTTTGGAAAATAAATACTGATTTCTCTCTGGTCCCTACAAGGATAAAGAAAACATAGTATGTGTGTGTGCCAGTGCGTGTGCGTGTGCGTGAGAGAGAAATTGAGGAATGGATTTGGTCATTTTAATGTGATTCACAGGTATATTGATGAACAGACAGGGACAAATGTATTTGATTTGCAAGTGAATTGAGATTTTTGATGTATAGTTAAATTGAATAACCGACAAGGTTCTTTTAATTAGATTTTTAGGTATATTGGAAAATTGACAGGGTAATGTCTGTTTGATTTATTGATACATTGAATAACAGACAGGGCCTTTTTAGTGTGATTTCTAGGTATATTGCGAAACAGACAGGGTAATTTGTATTTGATTTCTAAGTAATTTGAGGAACAGGCATGTTCATATTAATGTGATTTAGGGGTAAATCGAAGAATACATAGGGCAAATTTAATGTGGTTTATTGATATATTGAGGACCAGACTGGGCAATTATAATAGATTACAAAGTATATTTTTGCCAAGCCTCAGCGTATTTAAACCTAGGGTTTTAGTTCATTGTGAACATAGCGCTGGGAATTAACACATTTTCATTTTTTCCCTCTTTCCTTTTATCTCACCTCCTCATCTGTTTCAGTTCTCCTTTGTTTCTTCTCATCTCTACATAGTATCTATTAGTTCATTCTTATGTCTCACCTTCACATATCTGTTTGCCTCCACATCTCTATGGTCCTGCTTTAATCTTCTCTCACCATTTCCCCCCTCTCCTCTTTCCCAGCCATCGTTGTTTTTGGGCCACACAGCTGCCACAGCATGTTATTGATTACCCACCACATATCACAGGGTGGCAACTGAGTAAGAGGGAGTCTGTTCAACAGACACATGAAAACTGTGACTGATACAGACTGATTTTCAGACAGACAGAGAGGACTAATACCAGTAGCGAGATATTCTGCGCACCTGAGATCTAACAGTAAAAAAATTTTTCCCTAAAACAAATAATTATACCTACATTGGCCGTAAAAATAATAACAACAGGTGAGTTCAACTAGAATTTGAATGGTATTTCTAAGCCCTCCATAAGAGTATAAAACTCAACATCCCAATTATCCGGTTTAAAATACTCAGTTATAGAATGCATTGCCCTCTATGGTTGTGAGACATGATGTCCAATTAACAATAGAGATCGCATAAAATGGGATGAACACCCTATTGAGACTCTGTGTGTAGTGTTCTCAGAGTACACTGCAACACTCCAGATAATGAATGGAGAGCTGAACTGGGAACAAATCCACTAGCGATCATATCATAATTCAGAAAAGATCTGTTCAACTTCACAACAACCTTAAGGAAAGCGATCCTCAAGCCTTTCATAATTAGGCCAGCTGGTTTGTGGACTCCTAAACCCAAATACATCCCACAGAGGAAAACAAGATAGACCCAACAAATGAATGAGAAAAAGAAAAGAACACTGGGTTTCTCCAAAAAGTTGGGACGCTGAGCAATGATGTACAAGTAATTTTTCCCTATATTTAATTGAAAAGAGTGGAAAGACAACATATCAAAATGTCATTCTTTTTGCAAAAATACATGCCCATTTTGAATTTGATGCCAGGAACAGGTCTCAGAACGACAAGCGCTTTGTCCATTTTGTTCACTTGGAGCTTTTCAATGGACACAAGAGACAGAATCCTGTGGCCTGGGAGAGCAGCAGACCCTGAACAGCCACCTTGCTTCCTCTCCAGTCATCTTCGCTTCTTGTAACACAGAGGGTTCATCTGAATGATCAGGACTGGCCTTCTCTAGACCCAAATGCCCAGCCAGACCTTGTTTTCAGGACAGGGAAACAAGAGCAATTAGTGGGAACATGTGCATGCAATGGTTGTCAGTCATGACTCATCAGTCAGGCTGGGCTTGTCTACCGGGTTTTAAAGTGACAAAAAAGTTGTCACTTGTTATTTATTATATCTTTTTTTTTTACACCTTTTCCACTAAAGTTTCCTTGCCATAAAAATGAATAGAAACCGGGCCAGTTTACTTCCGGTTGACAACAGGCTGCAGCCCAATGGGGCATGGAACGGGTTCTGTCCCTATATGCCACTGAACAATAGGCCAATCTTTTCAGTTAAACTTGTCCCGATTAAAACTCACCAACTTTTCTATGGTTAAGAACCCTTCCTCATTCCCAAGCTTCTTCTGCTCTCCAGCCTATCTCATACATTTGTCAAAATATACAGAGAGCTAGACAGGGAGATTGGGAGAGACAAATTTAAAGAAGTGACGTGAGAGAACATTAGAGAGGTAGTTGTGCGGATCTGGAGAGGTAGAGCGAGGTGGAGAGGTCTGGAATGGTAAGGAGAGAGTCTGGAGAGGTTAGGAGAGGTAGAGAGAGAGTGACTGGGGAGTTAAGGAGGTAGAGAGAGGAATAGAGAGTCTTGAGAGATAGAAAGAGATTGTGGAGAGGTAGAGAGCGTCTGGAGAGGTGAAGAGAGGTAGAGAGATTACGGAGAGGTAGAGATTATGGAGGGGTTAGACGGGTAGAGAGAGTCTGGTGAGGTAAGTGAGGTAAAGAGAGAGTATGGAGTGCTAAAAGAGGTAGAGAGAGAGTGGAGAGGTAAGAGAGGTAGAGAGAGAGTATGGAGTGCTAATAGAGAGAGAGAGAGTATGGAGAGGTAGAGAGAATCTAGAGAGGTAGAGAGACTTTGGAGAGGTAAGAGAGGTAGAGAGACTTTGGAGAGGTAAGAGAGGTAGAGAGAGTATGGAGAGGTAAGAGAGGTAGAGAGAGTATGGAGAGGGATGCAGTCCATCATCTTCAGACAGGTAGACGAGAGGCGTCTGGAGGGTTTATTTTTATCCCAGTCTGAGACATTAGTCTGGACTGAGGGGCTGCTGCGCCACTGAGGTGCCTCAAGGCACATACCGACAGGATGAGGCCCAAATGGCAGCGTGTTCTCTTTGTTAGTGAATTACCTTTCACCTGGATATGCATGGCTCTGCTGCATAGTGCACTATGAAGGAATTTGGAACTTAAAGTAAAAAATTTAAATGAGAGGACTGATTAGTTGATTTAAAACTAACACAGTTATAGATGGCCATTGCATTGCTAAATGAGTGACAACATGTTGTTAGCGTTTGTGTTAGTGTTTCATAGTTTTTAAATATATTGAAAAAAAAACTTGATAACAGTGATATTGCATAATGAAATAAAAGTACAATTATTTTGCCAATATTTGCATCCCATTAGTCACTATTTAGAAGTGCTTATAAAGATGGACCCTTGTGTATCACCTAGCAACCTTATTCTCAATGGCTGCACAGTTGAACATTATAGATTTTTGCAGGTCCAGGTATTATGCATTGTTACTTGGTTCCCCTGACATTAAAATGTAATGGATGTTGTTGTTGAATTTTGACATTTAATGGTGACCCATCAGCCACCAGCCTCTTAACCTCTTCCCCAGGCAATTGCATACAGTACGTATCAGCTGGGACAGCAACCAAACATGGCCTTTTAGACAAAGCTATTGAGGCTGAATTTCTCACAATTTTCTTATTGGCTAATGAAGGCCAAGTTTGACGGCGTGTTCTACGAGACCTTCCACGAATTTGGGAGGACTTGTCAGGGAGGGAGATTACTATCCTCTAGACAGTGTTTTGCTGGTTCTGTAAATCCCAGACCCAATCATTACTGTTAAGAGACTGACTGATCCTGCACTGATCCCTGACCTGATCAATGGATGTATTTTATCTGTGGATCAGGTAGACCGCCTGCTCGCCTGCCCTCCAAGTTAGTTTCATCAACAGAACAGTACAGAGTAGAGAATCAATTAATTAATCAAGTGTGTAATGAATTCCCAGCATGAGAAAAGCAGTGTGTTTTGGGAGGTATTGAAAGCCTTAGGTAAAACAGAAGCTTTTCCAGTGTGTTCACTTGATTCCAATTTATCTCAGCATGCTTTTTGTTCTTCTTGCTGTGTGTTTTCCGATTTAGGATAGTCTTTCCTGCTTACTGGATCTGACTCTTATGGACTGAGGTTTGAGCTACAGTATGAAATCAGCTAGGAAAAACAGTGTTTTTCAGGCAGTGTTGTTAACTGCTATACAATTGACTCTTACTGTAGCCAAACAGTTAACTGCTAATTAAATTGATGCACTATACTTGAACTGCTCATCAGTAGATCCATTATATTTAAACTCTGCTACAACTTTGCTGTTGTATTTTGACAATACCTCAGCAAATGCTGAGATGCCTAATTGCTCTTATAAACCACTTACAGATGCAATTAGATTAGTTATAGTTAGTGATGTCATACCCGTGGTATGTGGTGTCATATAGCATGGCCATCAACCAATCATCATTCATGATTCAATCCACTCAATTTATAAGAGAACATGTACCATGCGTAAGACAAAAAATACTTGACTGTGCTAATTGCATTAGTAACAGTAATGTACCTCTGGGGTTTATGAAATATCGACAGTATTCCATGACTAAGTGCTGTATCCAGGCACTCCACATTGTGCTGAGCCTGCCTGAAAACAGCCTTTTGCCATGGCAATTTTGCCATACTGTTTATAGAATTTTGTCATCTTTACATTCTGAGAATGTGTTCTTTAAATATCATTGAATGTGTGGCTCCACTACTCTTCTCTAGTAACGGCCCTGCTGAAATATCCTCCTGTTTCTCTGTCCAGGCTCGCTCTCTATGTATACGAGTATCTGCTTCACGTCGGGGCACAGAAGTCAGCACAGACCTTCCTCTCAGAGGTATGTTTCTGCGTGTCTGTGTGTGTGTGTGTGTGTGTGTGTGTGTGTGTGTGTGTGTGTGTGTGTGTGTGTGTGTGTGTGTGTGTGTGTGTGTGTGTGTGTGTGTGTGTGTGTGTGCTGACTCCTTCCTATGCAGTGTCCAGTATGTTGTTAGTTGAATTATAGCACCATGCTGAGCTGGCAGAGTGAGAACAGCAAGTCAACACACATACAGACAAGGATTCAGCATTTAGCCTTCATTTACTGCAGCCGTGACCACAGTTTGATGTAAAAAGACTGGTATAATCAACAACTTTTACTGTTTTACTGGAGCTATTAAAGTATGTCAGGGTTTTTTTGGACCTCGTAATACTTCAAATATGATATTTGAAAATGCATCACAAAGATGTTGGGAAATACAAAGAAATGTTGAGGAATATTATCAAAAATAAACTATGACACAGAGTATTTTCTTCTAGATTCTAGATTTATCCAGTAGTGATCTCTTCTCTGTGAACCAAGCCCATTGTTTTTCCAAATAGTTTTAAAAATATATTATTCAGGCATCCCAAAATGTGGTAATGACCCCTCGTTGAGAGATCTACCCAGAGAGTTACGATGCACCAGCTAAACTCGTTTGAAATACCAAATGAAATGACTAAATTCAAATTCAAAAGAAGGAATGGAAAAAAAGCAAAATGATATATAGGGTGAATGCTTTTAATGGCTCCACTCACCCCCGCACATAGACACACAAACACACCCTTCCTCTCTACCGACTGATGCCGTATCGCTAGGTTAGCCTTACGGACATGTTGGAAATGAAAGTAGAGGAGATGGATGCTGTGGGCAGAGTGTGCGAGTTGAAAGCATTAGCAGAGAGGGGGACGTGTATAAACACAGCACAACATTACCCACCGTGGTTCCTAGTGGGGTAGAGGGCAGGAGAGGAACAAAGCTTTAACAAGCTGTTATCCAGAACGTAGAGCTGCCTTTACCACAAACATCTGTAGGGACCATCAGAGACCTCCAGAGTGAGACCCAACGCAACCACAACCCAACCTCAGGTAGTCCACGTACAGGCAGGCCGCTGGCTGCACTGCTGAGGGAAAATACGGCTTCATATGCTGGATGGGTGGGGCTTACTGTTCTCTGTTCACACTGTCAATATGTAACACTGATGACTGATAGATGTTGTTTATTTCCTAAGTAGTGATGGTGAGACTGACAGTGTGTTTTTGCAGGAGGGAAGTGGGGGCTTGCTATAGACCTTGGACAACAGGGTGATGTCTCACCCAGAGCTAGTCTAAACAATACCAGTCACCCCATTCTATACTTTCCTTAGACTCTACCCCCACGTTCTGTCACATGATTTTGCCGTGTGTGTGTGTGTGTGTGTGTGTGTGTATATATGTAAGTGTACCTTCTTGTCTGAGTGTGTGTGTGCTACGCATATTTGGACGTATCAGGTGTATCTCAGAGGAGGATGTGTAGAGCGCATACTACAGATGCCACAGTTTAGAGAGGGAGAGCGAGTGAAATAAAAAACAGTAAAGAAAGTTATGGGTCTGTTCACAGTGTGTGGGCTGTACAAAGGACCAATCCTCTCTCAGGCTGGTGCATGTCCTGAGAACAAAGACGCACAACTCACATTGGGGCTGTGGGCCTTGTAGGTGTACAATGCAGACACAGACACACACACACACACACACACACAAACACACACATATATACTTGGGGCATGAACATTACAGCAAAAATATCTAATCAAAATCACAGAAACATGACCAGATTGACAAGGACAGGGACAACTGGGGGGGAGGGGGTCAGAAGAGCAGCACATTTGAATCTTTACTTAAACTTTATATACCATTATTTCCCTATATCTCCTCTCTGCCTTGCTCTGCCTCTCTCTGTCTTTCTCTCTGTCTCTCTGGTAGATTCGATGGGAGAAGAACATCACACTAGGAGAGCCCCCAGGGTTTCTCCACTCTTGGTGGTGGTGAGTAGAGTAGTCTGTCGCCATCATCATCTGGTGTTTTTACTGTGTCATTTGTTGTGTATTTGCAATATCATGACTCCTTTGGTCTCAGTGAGACTGCCTGTTAAAGGTCAAGTATAAATGTCAATTTCCCCATACCCTCACGCTCTCTTTCCTCGTCATGCTATCCTCTTTATTACAACAGGTTAGAAATGACAATACATTAGCTGGCCTTGTATTGAAATAACTTGCTGTTGTTGTTCTCAGTTTTCTCTTTTTGAGATTGATGATGAAAAGACAGGGGGACCTGTCCATTGTACTCTGAGAAGCTTTGTGAATACAGACCCTGGTAAAATTAGATTAAAGATTGCAATAATATACATGTTGTTGTCTCCCTCCATGTGCTGCAGTGTTTTCTGGGACCTGTACTGTGCCGCGCCGGAGAGGAGAGAGACATGTGAGCACTCCAGTGAGGCCAAAGCCTTCCATGACTATGTGAGTTACTATCAACACCACCTAGGGTGTCCAATTAAGTGTATTATCACCCACCCTTTTCAAGGGGAATAACAGGTTTAATAGTACATTTGTTCTCAAAATTCATGTTTTCAGTAATTCCTCCTGTAACAAACAGCAGGTCATTAAACCTGGATATTGACATCCTTTGTACAGACGGTTTATTCAAATCCGCAGAGTACAACTAAAGTAGTCCTTAAGTTTTGTAGTCTAAATAGAGCTGTGCTCCTAGTGGTTTAAAGTTTTCCCTCGCTGCACTAGGGGCAGCCAACATAACACTTTTAATGTACACACCTGGCGTCAGCCAATGAAAGTAAAGGGCCCTCGTGACAAGCCGAAATCGCTGACACATGCACAGGGTGAGCGCCACTCATCGAACAAATGTTGCAGAAACTCAAGAATCACTCTCACCTCACAGCACGTTGAGTCCACAGAACGGCCGTCACACCACTGCGAGAAGACATTCTCTTTCCCCATATACACCCTCAACAGTCGAACATCCTTCTTCCTCAGAGAGAACCACGGGGACACTAAGCGTTCTCTCAAGGCAACAGACGGGTCCAGCTCGGCTTTCCTGAACCTGCTCCACAACGCATAAAAATGCCTGGTTGTAGCATCTACTTGTTGTCCCGAGGGCCCAGAATGTGAGAGACCGCAGGTCCAATAGAACTGCTTTCAGCTTGGGGTCGTTTATGTGTGTCTCCGACTGAGGCCACACACCACCTATCGCCTGCCTCTGGCACGTCCCCCCAACCGATCAGTGATGCATCCATATGAACAGGAATGTTAGAGGACTCCATGCAGTGAGCTTGTCTCTCCAAAGGGCCCAACTGTGTTCTAGGGAGGCCAACAACAGCTTCTGACAGTGACAGACCAAGTCCAAGCGAAGCTGACCTGGGAATTACATGATTCCAGCCTGTGTTTCCTAATCATTAACCTCATCCCCAGGCTATTATGCACAGCAGTGGTTCCTACAGAATTCTATGTTAGCAGTGGGTGGAAACTATTTACCTGGGAGGGTCCAGGGGCAATTTATGTTCTACCAGCCTCTCAGATTTTATTTACCAGAAAACATTTGTTTTCACCCAATTACACCATAAAAGAGAGATGACGAATGAGGATGCCTGTAATGTTTGTAAATAGTGCATCTATTTCTATCACAAATAACATGGTACTTTGCTAAAAAATTCTCTTGATCTGAGTTTAAGCAAACATACCGGAGATAAGATAGTGTTTTAGCTGCCCATTTAATGGCAAGGGATTTGTATGGCAACAGAACAAAGAGCACTTACTTTGTGAGAATTTCCCCTTCTGTAGTTCCACAAGCTTGCTTGATTTACATTGAACTTGAATGTAATGGTCATATACTGTAGAACATACTTTTTGCATTGTCTCAACAGCGTAAAGTATTTAGTCAGCCACCAATTGTGCAAGTTCTCCCACTTAAAAAGATGAGAGAGGCCTGTAATTTTCATCATAGGTGCACTTCAACTATGAGAGACAAAATGAGGAAAAAAATCCAGAGAATCACATTGTAGGATTTTTTATGAATTTATTGGTAAATTCCTCAGTAAAATAAGTATTTGGTCACTTACAAACAAGCAAGATTTCTGGCTCTCACAGACCTGTAACTTCTTCTTTAAGAGGCTCCTCTGTCCTCCACTCGTTACCTGTATTAATGGCACCTGTTTGAGCTTGTTGTCAGTATGAAAGACACCTGTCCACAACCTCAAACAGTCACACTCCAA
>JACXGJ010006975.1:7573-32332 GCA_016801105.1 Esox niger | reverse complement strand
ATCTTATTTTATAACAATATTTTTCATACAAATACGCTATTAAGTCAAGGGTTATATTATTAACTGTGTTTTTGATGGATTTGATATGAATTGCTGACTTTCAGTTTAGTGGTGTATAGGCTATAATCGTCATAAATATAACGTAGCGGTGTACTCGGTTACGACTCGTAGTCTAAATAGCTAGCTAGATAACAAGGGTTAGGCCCTGGCGTTCGCATCTTAACTTGGTTGGGGTTACCTATTTGTCTAAATAACTCTGCTAGCTGCGTAACAATAGCTGCAGTAATAACTACAGTGTATGTTTGGTACAGGTTAATCAATTGAAATAGTAGCCATGAAGCTAATATTTGACATGATTCTTTAAACGTTTTGTCGCGTTAGTCGATAATCGTGCTCAATGTGGTACAGTAGTAATTATTGCATTTTGTTAACTGTTAGCTACAGTTAGTTGCTAGCTATCTATGTAAAGTAACAGGTTACATCATGTAAGGGAATTTTGTGAGTTAGGACTCGACTAAAGAATGAAGTCAAGAGGATAAGCCAAGGAGCTGATATTCATTTTTGGTAGTTTGGTTCGTCTGTATTTTGGCGCTGGTAAAAGTGTTCCTTAGCATACCATGTACAGTGCAGTTTTCTACTGTATATCGTTTCTGGACGAGTGCGTAATATAACAATCGAACACTTTTCGCAATATTATGCTAGTAGGCATCTGCCTTAACACGCTTGTCTGGGGTAGGAGGGCTTTGGATGAAGTGTGGACAAATAACGTTACCTTGCTGGCTTGTTTGTTTGGATCTTTGCCAGTGGTTATAATTATATGGTCACAGTGACGACACAACGCAGTGTTTCAAATGTGCTTGGGAATCATGTAACCATCATTCCAATAATTATTTTGATTCTTACAATTTAAATGTGTCTGTTTTCAGGCTTCTTTTGGGGGTACGAGCCCAGGTGAGTTTTCTACTTGCTTGACTTTGTTGTGTTTAATGTAGGTCCCTCAAACTCAACTCTGGACCTGAAAGTCAGTTCTAGTCAATTTTTTTATTGCAATCCTCGAATCGATGGCTTATTTAGACTTCAGACACTAGATGAGTGCTATTAATGATGAGGTTGAACACAAAACCTTCAGGCTACGGACCTGTTAGGGTAAGAGTTTAAATAGCCTTGATGTAGGCGGAACCTAGCTATAGTATTACATGGGATGTTAAATATTGTTTAACATGTGAAGATGTTAACCTCAAATGTTCAATCACAGTTTTCTACTGAATGCAATCTTTATTTTGGCAGCATTGAGTGATCGCTGTCACCTTAATCCATGCTGGTCTGCATCCAGAATATCACCTACTTGTTTCCAGAATTCAAAAATGGGAGATTCCTCTCAAACAACAAATTAATTGATGAATCATATGCAAGCCATTCCCTTAGTATTTACATCAAGGTTTCTAACAATAGCTACATAACAGGATGAGTCATTTAGATGCAGTCTGAGTTTTTTTCAAACCTGCCCATGGCAATATTATCTCCTTGCTTTATTTGTCCAAATAAATACTTTTGAATATTTGTGTCAGTTGCAGGAAGTTATTTTAAGCAGTTAGGCAAGATGAGGGGGTGTGTTGTAGGGGGTGGGGAAAAAAAATCAAGACACATGCAAATCACTGTTGTCATGATTCTGAATAAATTTTTTTAATTAAGAAATACATTTTTATACATAAAAAAAATCTGGGACGTTATGGCTCCTGAAATACTTCAAGGGTTTTAAAATGAAATCATGAAAATTAAGGTCAAATTGTCTTTGATTTACTGTTAATTTTCTGTAGTTAGAAAAATGGTCACACACAGTGGCATTGTAGGTAAAACGTCTAATTAGCATGAATTTGTTTGATTACATTAGTATTAGGCAATGAGAGACTGCCATTAATATACATTTTACGTTAGCTAGCAAAAGACATTGACATCTGGCTGTGTGTTATCTTTTTGTTGTTGTCAGTTAGTTGCTAGATAGGGAAGTGTGTTGAATGAAAAATGGTCAGAGGAAGATATGTTTTGGAGGTGGTTGGCGCTGTATGAGTCAAGGTGCAATTTGGTGGACCTAGACCGTGAAATTAAGAGAGCATCTGAGCCCTTGAGAGAGTTTGGCGTGGAGTTACGAAACATTTTTGCGGGAGATAGTGAATGGTTTATGCACAGTAGGGGCTGCAATACAGCCAACGAGGGTTCAGTGTTGCCATCAAATCTTTAGGAATGTGTCCTTGGAAATAAATGCCTGCTGCCACCCTACTCGCGTTGTCACTTCCAGTGGCACGTTCCAAGCTTCACAAAACGCTGAGGTTTAGTTACTGATGGCTGACGCGCATGTTCATTCTGTATTATGAATTGAAAAATAATAGAGCGATGTGATTGTTCATACAAATTCATACGCAATGGTAATTCATATTAGTCTATTATGTAGAGAAAAATTACTGATTTGCAGCATGTTTGTTTCAGCTCTTTGGGCTTACCTTTGTCAACCTATTTTCTAAATTGTTGAGAATTGTTTTGGGGTCTTAAACATTTATTCAGAAATTTAAACTCAGAATTTTACTTTAAAATGGTGCAAGAACCCTTAAAATATTGTCAACAAAATTACTGTCAATGCTCTGATGCACCGGAAGCAAATCCTCTACTCACAGACACCTGCAAGCATGGCGGGAGCTGTTAAACTTCAAATTTGGCCAGACCCCTACTGATAGCAAGCATGTTGACTTGGTTTCATTTGGCTATCATGAAATTCAAGACGCAAATGTGCTTGATTAGATCCACCTGCTATGCAAACATTTCCCCTCTTTAGTATTACTACTTACATGAGGGCTCACCTAGCACGCTATCACCCAAAGATCAAGGGCAAATAACAGAATTTAATTGAGAACAATTAGCAAACACTGCACCATGTTTTTAAACTTCCCCACAATATTCAGCATGCAAGAAAATATCCAAGACCATACACTTACTTCATGTCAAGATCTGCACCCTTACAATTCTGTCGAAGTGTACTGCTTTCACAACATGGTGCAAACAATGGAGCTCAGGTATACCCAGGGGTGAAAGTAGTTAATTCTTAGTGGTACTAACCTGTGGGTGCACGCGCTTGTTTGTGCATTTTGTATTAGATTAATTTGCTAGACTAATTTGAATACGATGCTACAAATTTACAGCAAAATTATGACTATTTCTGTCTGTATTTAGCCAAAACAAAAAATTACAAAATGAAAAAACATTCGCTCATCAAATTGCATTCCTGAAAATGTCAGTGGAGATACTGTTACGTTCAGCTGTTCAGTTATTAACACAGATTCAACCCCTGTTTGTCGGCCACTGACCTTATTTTTCAGGTGATTTACTTTTTTGTTCTTTCTATTTCAGTTAAATGAAAACCTCAGTTTTGTCTAAAATGTTGCCTTGCAAGTAAGGTAGCTACAACTTTCCTTCCAGGGGGGAAAAAAAGCTATATTTGAAACTGCATTGCTAAAAGAAATTAAGGGAACACGTAATCATCACAGTACAACACCAAGTCCATTAAACTTCAGGGATATCAATCTGCCGAGTTAGGAAGCATTAACAATTGTGAATAAATGTCACTTGTTTTGGTGCAAAGTAATGTGACACGGTGCTTTGGAGAGGCTACAGCGAGACAACCCAAAAGAGGGGAATGATTTTACAAGTGGTGGCCACAGACAATGGCTTTCTCCTTATCCTTCCTGACTGATTATTTTCTACTTGTGCATTTGCTAGTGTCTTTTTCACTACTAATAGCATGAGGTAGTACAGGAAGCCCATTCAGGTTGCGCAGGCAATCCAGCTCCTCCAGGATGGCACATCCTTACGTGCTGTCGCACAAAGTATGTACTGAGAGACCCAGCAAGTCTCAAGAGCATGGAGATGCCAGGAGATGGGCTGACAAGGAGAGCTGGACAGGGTCGTAGAAGGGCATCAACCCAGCAGCCTGTCCGATATCTGCTCCTTTGTGCGAGGAGTGCTGACAGAGCCCTCCAACATGACCTCCAGTGTGCAACTGGTGTACATGGTTTTTACCAAACTGACAGGAACAGGCTCCATGAAGGTGGGATAATGGCCCGACATCCTACTGGCACCTGTGCTCACAGTCCAGCACCATGCAGCTCGATTGGCATTCGCCAGAGAACACCAGAATTATCAGGTCCGTCATTGGCGCCCCGTTCTCTTCACAGATCAGTGCCGGTTCACACTGAATGTTGTGCTGGCTACAACATCATCCAGCAAGACCGGTTTGGCAGTGGTCTGGGGAGGCATATCCTTGGAGGGTTGCACAGACCTCCAAATGCTAGCCAACAGTACACTGACTGTTGTTAGGTACCAAGATAAAATTCTCAGACCCATCATCAGACCATAGACCAGTGGTCCCCAACCAGGGGTACTAGGACCCCTGGGGGTACTTGTCCTCTCCACAGGGGGTACTTGAAAACCCTCATGACACCATAGGCTTACTAGTTAAATTAACATGAGGGGGTACATCAGGGGTACTCCAAGCAGAGCAAAATTCGGTCGGTGGTACAGTAAGTTGAAAAGGTTGGGAACCACTGCCTTCGACCATACGCGCTACACACTGCTGAGTTACATTTGGAGTTGCCGTAATGAAAAGCATGACCCGGTTTCCCTTAATTATTTCCTGTCAGAGTAGAATTTTAACATTTGGAACTTGCTTACATTAATTATATTTTATAAATCTCCACAAACGTGTTAAACTGCATACATTTCTATAAACAAGAAACCAGGCAAGCCTAGTTGATGTGGCCTACAATTGAAAGTGTTGTCTTCTCGAGATTCAAACCCGGGACGCCCCGTGGAAGACTGTGTAATTAACCACTACACTACAGTGCTGTACAGTTCATGGGTGTCAATATAGCCTCTTGTGACTTCCCTCAAATCCTTTTTTGCAACTGGCTGTTTCAGCAGCTAATTGGCCATTTATGAATGCTATTAATACAGTTAAACTGGTTTCTTACTAAGTTTACCTCCATTACAAATTGCATCTATGAACTGTATGGCGTTTGCCACTGGCCGTTTCAACAGCGTATTAGGCTTTACCAATATCTACTAACTTACTGGAATAGTCAAGAATTGAGCAATTGCTAGCGAGTCTGCCAAAGCTATTTAATTTCATGGCATAAGAACATATTTTTCTTTCATTCCTGGATAATGTTGTTATTATAACTATCAATTAAGGTGACAATAACTAACTTTTCCATCAAGTGAAAAGAAGAGAATTGTGGAATGTACCAGAAACCGTCGCAATACTTTATTACGTATTTTTATTGCTGCCCACAAATTATATTATTAAATGTCCCTGCTCTCAAAAGATTTGGACATAGGTCTTCCACGTGAGAGGCACTGTCTTTTCCCACTACGCCACGGCATTACACTTTTCAGCAGTCACTAGACAACATTGTGCATTGCATTAAACTATAGTTTTTGTATTACATTTACCTTCATCATAACGTCTATGAACTGTGTATGGCATTTGCCACTGGCCGTTTTAACAGCATATTAGCCCGTCTCGTCTCTACTTCCAGTTGAGCGTATCTGCTGGCGTTGTGTTGGATTGACGCTTTTCACTGGAACTGTCTAATTGTTCAACAATTTCTTCCTGTCTTCTCTAAAATGTTCGGTTTCTTACCTTCCGTTCAGGTGATATCTATGAACAAAAGTAATGCAACCAGAAGTCAGAGATGAGCCATCTTTATTCAGCATGAGACGTCGATGTTAACCTTCCATAGTTCTTACATTTCTCTCCAATGAACACAGAAAGAACACAGAAAGAACACAGTCTTTATACCAGAATACAAGGGAGGCGGCCTATGGTCATAACCAGCCATTACACAGTCAAATACCTTCCAATAAAAAGGCTTATCTTACAAATGACCCTTGCATGGTATGTTCCAGCCTATGGCCAATGGTCCTATCCATTAAGCCTGTGACAGTCACATGGGCAACTCCTTGCAAGAGGTATGGACAGGATGTGCGGGGCCCATCAGTATCAGGCAACACGTCCTATCTATGCTCCTTTGGTCAGAGTTGGTTAACACATCTGTGGTGTGTTAAGTTTCTCAAGCCTACTTCCTCTCAAGTTGTTTTACTGTATATGTTTTGTATTGCCTGCAGCCGGTTCGCTTGTCATCTGCTAATCTTCTGTTTCTCAAGTCTCTCAACTACGTTGCTGTGATTACCTACAACTGGATAACTCACCTGATTGTGGCGTTACTCATTCTGCTCCTGTCTACCCTCTGCCCCGTCCTGGAATATACTACTGCTGGATTTCCACATCTCCTTTTTTGGAATACCACTATTGGACTGCGTATATTGACATTTTTTTCCAACGTACCACACAGCACTGACAAGCACAATCTCCTTTTGTAACATCGAAGTTGTTGACCCTCCAACTTACAGATGCCATCTGCTCTGCTCTTTCGATTTGATTCCACCCTCGGATCACCTGAAGAACAAGCTAACCATCTCAACACGGTCTCCCTCAAGCACTCTGGCACTACTAAAAAGCAGACATGTAAACCAGGGGGATGAGGAGGTGAAACATCTGAACTCCAAACCATGAAGCAAGTTTGTCGTCACCTTGAACGCCGGGTGAGAAAATCGGGGCTCACTGTCCATATTGCAGCAGCCTACAGATATCACTACAGCTTACAGAGATGCCCTCAGTGCTGCTAGTTCCTCCTACATCTCAAACAAAATCAACTGCTGCTGTATGAACTCCCGAACACTCTTCTCTACTGTCAAACTACTTCAGCCCTTCAATGGCTCACTCTTGAGCCCCTCCACTAAACTGGCCAACTCTTTTATTTTTATTTCATTATTTTTTTTGCAGTTTCTTTTGCAGTTTTTTAAAGAAAATAACAAGCACCTTACTATCTACTACATCTACCACAGCCCCCCCCCTACTGTTAATCTCCATATTTGTCCACCTGCTTCCCAGGTCTCTCACTTCTCCTCATTCAGTTTGGTTGATTCCCCTTACATCACTAAACTCATAATGACATCCAAAAATACTACATGCTCTCTCGATCCTCTTCCCGCAGTCCTGCTTCACAAGTATAGTCAACCTCTTCCTCACCCAACGGTATTGTCCCCTCCTGCTACAAAGCTGCTGCTGTCACCCCCATCGTAAAGAAACCTTGACTAGACACCATCCTTAACAATTCCTGCCCCATCTCCAACCTCCCCGTCCTGGCAAAAACTCTTGAAAGAATTGTTGCCTTACAGCTCCCGTATTATACATTGTTATACTGGATTTTTTATTTCCATGAGCTGTAAGCCGTATTCAAGATTGAAACAGAAAAGGCTTGAAATATTTCACTGTGTAAATAATCTAAAATATGACACTGCCACTTTTTGATTTGAATTACGGAAGAACTTTTTCATTATACTCAAATTTGAGACGCACCTGTAGTTGGGGTAGTAGGTTGAGTGTTTTTTACACCTATATCAATTTTTTATGCTGTTCACTTTCATTTATCCACATGAGTTTTGTAAAATACTTTACTGTGGCTCTGAATAGATTTCTGCAAAAAGTATCTGTTGTACACTCACCAAAAGGATTATTAGGAACACCTGTTCAATTTCTCATTAATGCAATTATCTAATCAACCAATCACATGGCAGTTGTTTCAATGCATTTAAGGGTGTGGTCCTGGTCAAGACAATCTTCTGAACTCCAAACTGAATGTCAGAATGGGAAAGAAAGGTGATTTAAGCAATTTTGTGCGTGGCATGTTTGTTGGTGCCAGACGGTCCGGTCTGAGTATTTCACAATCTGCTCAGTTACTGGGATTTTCACTCACAACCATTTTTAGGGTTGACAAAGAATGGTGTGAAAAGGGAAAAAACATCCGGTATGCGGCAGTCCTGTGGGCGAAAATGGCCTGTTGATGCTAGAGGTCAGAGGAGAATGGGCCGACTGATTCAAGCTGATAGAAGAGCAACTTTGATTGAAATAACCACTCGTTACAACAGAGGTATGCAGCAAAGAATTTGTGAAGCCACAACACGCACAACCTTGAGGCGGATGGGCTACAACAGCAGAAGACCCCACCGGGTACCACTCATCTCCACTACAAATAGGAAAAAGAGGCTACAATTTGCAAGAGCTCACCAAAATTGGACAGTTGAAGACTGGATAAATGTTGCCTGGTCTGATGAGTCTCGATTTCATTCAGATGGTAGTGTCAGAATTTGGCGTAAACAGAATGAGAACATGGATCCATCATGCCTTGTGACCACTGTGCAGGCTGGTGGTGGTGGTGTAATGGTGTGGGGGATTGTTTTCTTGGCACACTTTAGTGCCAATTGGGCATCGTTTAAATGCCACGGCCTACCTGAGCATTGTTTCTGACCATGTCCATCCCTTTATGGCAACCATGTACCCATCTCTGATGGCTACTTCCAGCAGGATAATGCACCATGTCACAGAGCTCGAATCATTTCAGATTGGTTTCTTGAACATGACAATGAGTTCACTGTACTAAAATGGCCCCCACAGTCACCAGATCTCAACCCAATAGAGCAACTTTGGGATGTGGTGGAACGGGAGCTTCGTGCACTGGATGTGCATCTCACAAATCTCCATCAACTGCAAGATGCTATCCTATCAATATGGGCCAACATTTCTAAAGAATGCTCTCAGTACCTTGTTGAATCAATGCCACGTAAAATTAAGGCAATTCTGAAGGCGAAAGGGGGTCAAACGCAGTATTAGTATGGTGTTCCTAATAATGCTTTAGGTGAGTGTACATTACAGTGATGTAAATCCAACCACACTATTTTCCAACACAATCCCTCCACAGCAAATGAGCAAAAGCATATTAACAATAACAAATAGGATTTTTTTATTACATATGTTCTCTACATTAAGTTAAGCTATAACCGTTTCTCAGTGTGCTCCACCTTGATATTCTTTAATTTATTTAAAGTATTATTTAAATAATTATTTTTCAAAATATACGTAATATACACTGAAGACTTTTATTTGGAAGGCCTTATGAAAGTCAAGTCTTATTGTTCAGATGTGCAAACTTGTCGCCTTTCGCTGTTTTTACTTCAAAATCCGTCATCCACTTGAATTGTGTAGTTCTGCAATAACATTTATATTTCAAGGGGGGTGGTCTGGTCTACGTCTGATCTAGGTCATCTGCAAGTAGCAATCAAACATTTTCTGTTTCGTGAATCCACTTCACCCTGTGGTGATTTGTTTTTTTCCCTGTCTGGCCACCCTGTGTAATCACAATGCATGAGCAAGAAGAATTTTCCTGTCTGCTTTTGTGCTTTTTCGACTAAGCTCTGTGCTATTGTTGGACAGACAGTCTCGTGCCGCATGTGCAGCTGCTTCAGGTGGTTAGCTACACTTCCAAGCAGCAGGTTTGTGGTATCTTCCTAAGGTAGCTAGCTAATCTGGCTATGGCACTTCTCCAAAGACAAGCACAGTACAGGATGGCAAGCATGTATCTGACCTGTGCAGTATTGCAAGGTAATGGGGAAGTGCCAATCATAATGCAGACATCCCAACTTCCCTGAAGTTCTGGGAATGTCTCGCATTTTAAATGCATCTCCCTTATGCCCGCAACTCATACAGTCTTCCGGAAACATATTATTACAACATGTGGAGCCTCAAACTGAAAATGAACGATAGAGCCATCAGCTCTTTACATAGCAAATTGTTGTTATGAGGCTTGAATGCACAATTTCTTGATTGTAATTGTATATTTCATTTGGTATGTGATTTGAGCTATCCAACATTGTTTGGACCCGTGTTACTAGATCTAACCACAAGACCAGACAATTTAACGCAAAAGCATGTATTGCTGCAAAAGGTGCATTTCTTGTCATAAGATGCACATAGGCTCTCAAAATCACTAATAAAAGCATTTGGTGCTGTTTCCCCCCACTCTGAAGCGCTCTCTCCACAAACCTCTTTTGCCTCCCCTGAGCACCTCAATGAAAACATTTTACTCACTGCTCCGTAACCATAGAAGCTTCATTCTTCTTCCATGTGAAAGAGTAAATTCTGCTGCAAATAACGTCTTGTTAGTGCACTTTTGTCAACCAGGAGCCCCACGATCACATAACCTCTAGATGACGCACCAGTGCATCTAGGGCACACATTTTTATTGTTTATTATTAGAGGCTTCATTTATTTTTCACGGAAACAACGACATTCCGCTGCAAATGACAATGTCTCGTTTGTGTACTTTCGTCAACCAGAAGCCCCGCAATCATGGTCACAAAAGCGCTAAAAAAGTATTTCAGGATTTCAGCAGCAGCCCTAACTATAAATTATAATTGATCTTGTTCTGTTGTTTAGAAGTCTATAATACATACACTAATCACAAACTGTTAAAACAACCAATGTAAAGTCTGTCCATGTCACCTCTCTCCCCCAAACCGAGAGCGCGAGCAGGCACGCTATGCTCCCCATAGTCATTATGCCCTTGGATTGCATTGACGCATTCTGTTGCTACAAGCAATTGTTTTGAGAAAAGAGTTAGCCAAACGGCAAAAGAAGTGGAATGAATGATTATGGAGAGCAAGGATACTGAAAATGGGTCTGAACATTCAGATGATGAAAAGTATCAGGACAGAATCAACCTATTTGTAAAATAGTGTAGGTGTAGCCTAAATGCTATTCTATAATGATGCTTATTATTATTTTGCATTGTTTTCTTGGAATTATAAGGCCAATATGATAACTTTATATAACGGTACGGTAGCCAGTGGTCAAATGTGCACCTGTGGTGCGTTGTGTAGTGTCATCTATGGATATAGCCATCCAAAGGAAGACTGGACACATCCCAGTTATATCTCCACCATTTCCAGATATGGCACATGTAGGGTATTCCAAACTAAATAAAGGCAGCCTCTATTCAAGACACCCCATGAAAATATAAATAAATCCTCAGGGTTCAAAAAGGGACTGCCATCAAGTGGAGGCTTTTGGAAGGACAATATGACAGAATACGTTCAGTGACCCTATATGGGCATTTTCAATGATTATCAGAATTTCTTTGAACAAAATGAGAGAATAAAATGACTTTTTAAAATGTTATACATTCAAAACTTTTAACTTGTAGTTATTCTTAACCCCTGGGAGTATCCAAATGAGATGTAACATTGCCTACCTGTTAATATTTTACTATTTTATTTCACTTGCGTTTTTCATTTTTGACTTTCACAGGATTACTCATGTCTCAAATTTTTTTCAATACATCCTTCATGTAGCTGAGGCTCAGCACAATCCCAGAATATTAATCAATGCCTTCTACTATAAAGGATGACCATTTTAGAGGCTAAAATGTCAAGACAGTAACAGGTGGGTTTGTAGTTCATAGCTGTCAGAGCGTTAACCCTTGATTAAAGCTTACCTTATGGTCAGCAGATCCATGAAATAAAATTGGATTTAATTATTGTTGTAGTGGAACTGGATTTTGACCCGTTTTTAGATTAATTCCAAAGAGTAAATCAATTAAACAAATTAATGTAATGTATTAAGAGTACCATGTATTACATTACAAGTATCCATGAAAAAAGTTATCTGGAGATTAAAGATGTTTGTAAGGGCAAATATGCAGGCAGCAGGGAAGGTAAATGCACGAGAACCCTTGCTTTGTTTGTCCTAATACTCAAGTAGTGGAGGTTGGTTAACTGACCTAAGGAAATTAAAAACCAGTCCGGTAGAATAGACCGCTTATCAATCCCTGGGGCTCTTATTATGACACAAAAGTATAATCTCAAGATCACACATGCTAGGCAATTAAAAGCAACCCTTTCCTCTGCATTTGCTATGTACAGAAACAACTGTTAACCATAAACATTCCAATGACAGCCTACTAGAATAGAAATTAAGTATGTGTAGATATACATTTCAAAAATATATCAGGACGAATCATTGAATGTGTAAATATAATAGTAATTTTTTGGTTCCTAAAGTTATTTTATTAGTTTTAAGACCAGTATGGTAGTCGCTGTGGTGCATTTCATAAGTAGCCAAAGAAATCTACTAATCCCATGACTGTCACCCATCCAATACTTTTTCCAAGTTGCACAATTTCTTTTTTAGTACCTTTAGTACCTGCTCCGTCGAGGTTCCAAGCGAATTAAGGTGATACCAAAAGGTGATATGCAAACACGGGAGACAAGAGTAACTCAAAGCATGCAGCAAAGCGAGACATGCTGTCAACGTGTTAGCCGTCCAGTGTCAAAACTGTTTTATGAGACGAGAACAGCGTGTCTTTTGTGGATCTGTCCCAGGAGTCTTAAATGAAATGGGTTCATTTCAGTTCCAGTGCATAGGTCCAGACTCGTAATTTAAGTGATCATACAGTCCCCTCTAAAAGTATTGGAATGGTAAGGCAAAAAGGAATTTTTCTTGCCGTTCCAATACTTTTGGAGGGGACTGTATATTTCCGAAACGCCTTTCGGTTTATACATATGCACTGGTGTTAAAATCCACTCATTAGTTGAGAGACCCACAAAGATGCTCTATAGCCTACAAAAGGACCTCATCTTATTCCTCCTGGATATTTCTATAGATTTACTGGTATACATTGCGCTGGTCAAAGTATTAATGTCAAGCCAAACAGAAGCATCCTAACAAGCTTTCTAATCATTTTTGCAGTCTGCAGGGGTTATGTAGGTTGTTTTAAATGTTGGTATAGAGTTGTTTGGTGTATGCACTTCAATCGAGTTCAAAAGATCAATAAGTTTTTGTCATTTGCAATAACAAGTTATGGCGCTGAAATGCTTGGTTTCCTAATGCAGTTAAAAGTTAAATAACTAACAGTAATTCTAAGAATAAGATAACAAACAATCATAACGCTATATTAAAAAGAATAATTAATAATGATAACTATACAACTGTAGTACAATGTCAAAGTGACAGGTGTGCATGATATAATTGGCAGCTAAGCATGATATAAAGTGACAGGTGTGCATGGGACTATGGACTGAAAGGACAAGTTTTTTTTTAATTGAGCAGCCTTACAGCCTGAGGAAAGAAACTGTCCCATAGCCTGTTAGTTTTGGACGGAATTGTACCTTCTGCCTGACGGCAGCTTGGTAAACAGTCCATGGCATGTGTGGCTGGGATCTGTTTTCTCCTAAATCTCTCTGTGTAGAGATCCTGCCGTGGTGGCAGGTCAGCCCTTGTGATGCGCTTTTATCACCCTCTGAAGTGCTTTACGGTCCAGGGCGGTGCAGCTGCCATACCAGGCGGTGACACAACCATACAGGATTCTCTCGATAGTGCATCTGTAGAAGCCAAATCTCCTTCATTGTTGTAGGCAGAACAGTTTTCTTGCGGCCTCCACCAAGATGTTAGTGATGAGACCAGGTCATCGCTGATGTTGACACCATGGAACCGGATGTTGTGAACTGTCTCTACTGCAGAGCCATTGATGTGTATGGGGGCATGGTCTCCCCCCCGCTGCTTCCTGTGATCAACAATAATCTCCTTTGTTTTACTGATATTGAGCCAAAGGTGGTTTTCCTGACACCACAAAGTCAGTGACCTTACCACCTCTATAGGTTTACTGGTTGTTTTCAGCGATCAGGCCTATGTTGGTGATGTCATCAGCAAACATAACGATGATGTTGGAGACGTGAGTTACCAGGCAGTTGTGGCCGAATAGTGTATAGGTGCTGGCTCAGCACACAGCCCTGGGGGGAGCTAGTACTGAGAGTCAGTGAGGAAGAGGTGGTGTTGCCCATCTGCACCACCTGGGGTCTGCCCTTCAGGAATTCCAGGATCCATCTGCACATAGAGGGGTGGAGACCCAGATCCTTGAGCTTCACGGCCAGCTGGTGGGGCCCAATGGTGTTGAAGGCTGAATTGTAGTCCATGAACAGCATTCTCACATGTGTTCCTCCTGTCCAGTTGAGAGAGCACGGAGTGTAGGGTCAGGGCAATGGAATCCTCTGTGGATCTGTTATGTCTGTAGGCAAACTGCAGCAGGTCAACTGTTACATGCATGGAGTCAGTGATGTGAGTTTTACCTAGCCGCTCAAAGCACCTCATGATGGTTGGTGTGAGTGCTATAGGGCAGTAGTCATTCATGCAGATAACTTCTTGCTTTTTTGACACAGGAACAATGATGGGCTTTTTGAAGAAGGTGGGGACCACTGACTTACATAGTGATAGGTTGAAGATATCAGTAAAGACATCAGCCAGTTGGTCTGCGCAGATTTTGAGAACACAGCCTGAGATGTTGTCTGGTCCCAGGAGCCTTGCGGGTGTTTATCCTTTTTAGGGCTTTGCAAATATCTGCCCTGGTAATTTGTAAAGGACTGCCGTCCTTGTCCATTTGAGTGTCCATGTCAGGGATGATGTTCTCAAAGCGAGCATAGAAATAGCTCTGGGAGAGAAGCCGGCACTTCCCCCACACTGCCTGAACAGCCTTAAGTCAATGATGGTTCTCAGACCACTCCACATTTTCCTGGTATTGTAACCCTGGTAGAGGGATTCTACTTTGACCCTGTATTGGCTTTTTGCAGTTTTCATTGCCTTTCTGAGGTAATACCGGGATTTCCTTTATTTGTCCTTGTTGCCACTGTTGACCCACGTTTTTTGATTTGGTAATGTTTTTGTTTTACATGGTACAACGTCATCGATACATTAGCTTAAAAAACTGGACACGGACTCTGTGTATTAATTGATATTGCCTGCAGACGTCTTTGAACGTTTCCCAGTCTGTAGTGAAGAAACGGTCACGCAAGTCGGCGTCCGATTCGTCGGTCCATCGATGAATGGACCTCGTCAGTGGGTTCTCTTGTTTTAGCCTCTGCTTGTAAGCAGGAAGCAACGATATTGACGCATGGTCTGGAGTGGACATTGTCAAGTGTGTTTATCCCGCGTGTCGGGAAGTTGCTGTGTAGTTTAAACTTTAGGTAGGACTTTCCTCGGATTGAAATTGGTGCCTTTTAATAGCTGGGTGTAAACATTCAAGCCTATCGATAACTCAAAAGTTAGTTGTGCACAACCCCAGCTTGGCTCTGCGGTGGGGGTTGTGTACACAATGACTGATGTAAACTGCTGGGATAAGTAATAAGGGTGACATTTATTGTATGGTGCTCCAGATTAGGAGAGCATCCAGAAGACATGCTGTCCGAATCCTGGCACAAAATTCTTTACCATGAAGCAGACTCCACCCCCACTGCTTTTACCGGACTCTGCTGTTTTATCTTGCCAATCAATGGATAGCCCTTTCAGAACAATTGCCGCATAGTTCCAGCCATGTTTCAGTGGAAACCAGAACATTACAATTCTTAATGTCCCGCTGGAAAACTAGCCTGCTCCTAAGTTCGTCCAGCTTGCTGTCTAGTCACTGGACGTTCGCTAAGAGAATACTAGGGAGAGGAGCATGGTTTCCGGCAGCTACAGTTGGACCAAACTCCTTCCCGCTTCCCATGCTTTCTTCGTCGAACATTGCAGTATTTAATTCATACTGTAGGGCAAGAATTCTATTCTACTTCCTCACAGTTTTTCACTTAGGGTGTGTGACCATGTTTTCCAGATTTAGTTTCCTTTTATTTCACACTTTACATTCAAAGCTTGTCATTATAAAAGAAAACTGATGAATTCCACTCAATAGATGTTTCTGTTCACTGCAGGGTTTACATTAGTTGGCATATGCCTGCTTTTCACCAGGTATCAGGTGTAAGATATTCTCTATTGTTGTTCCCGTGTGTCACGTTGGAGGTGGTGTCAAAACAGTTTCCTGTGATGTTACTATGGACGGGTACAGGGTATGTTCTGCATTGGAAAATGTATTGAGGTGTAGCGTGTAGAGCTGAGTCGAGCTGGTACTAAGTGGTGGAAAAGCTCCCATAGCGAGGAGGTGAGGTGAGGCGAGTAGAGATGGGTCCGGTACAATGCAGTAGAAAAGAACCACTAGTGAAACGTCAGCTTAAAAGAATGGTCCCCATGCTATCTTCCCTTTTTATGATTAATATTTCATAGCATTCATGAATGACTGGACTGTAACTGAATGTTTTATTTAATGTGATATCATTCACACACATTTAACAAAAATATAATTGACTTTCTTTGGACTCTTGGCAATAATTACCAGCTCAATGCCAGGTCTGTCTTGGCTAGTAACCGCTTGATTGTTACGCAAGCGCAACTAAGATGCTTATGTATTTTTCTTACGCATGAGCGTTCTGCTTATAATTGGCTTGGAGCATATATATGTGATTGGCTGTTATTTTTTTTGTTCTCAGTGAGTTTTTCTCATACTGAGTTACGCTTTCAAAAGAAGGGAAATGTGTGTGTGGGGACCGTACCCCTGTCTCAGCTGGGCTACTAAGAGTGAAGTATTTGAAGTTGTACGTTCTTGGATGCATTTTGTTTTCATTTTCTCGGTTTAAATGTTCAGACAATCTACTTTTGGGAATGTTTACAAATTCAGTTTATTGAAAAATGTGTAGGCTACAGCTTAAAATGCAAAATAGGAAAATTTTGTTTGGATGTTCTATGGGCTATTTTTTCCATACTGTATATGCCTTAGGCCCATTTTGTTTTATTGTATAGCATTGGCTATTAAAATAGTTTTTCAGCCTGATTTTTTTTTTGTGTGTGCGCACGCACGCGCGCGTGTGTTTTACTGCACTTCGCGTTTTTTGCAATTGTCTCCGACCTACTTTCAAGAGGGATGATCTGCTTTAGTAAATGTTTATAGCCTGAATACAAAAGAAAATGGCATAATAGAACGATAGCCTGTTTTTCTAAAGCATTAACTGTCTTTCCACTTTTGCTATAGCCTAATAGATAAATAATGACTTGATCTGATCAATTGGTTTTGAGAAATTAACTTGAACGAAGGTGGGAAGAAATTGTAATCGCAAGAAGCAAACGTGAAACTTGTTTGATCTGACATAAGATTGAACGTAAATCCATTTAATTATTTAAGAGTTCGCTTTTACCACGTTTTAATTAATTTTTTCGTACGATTTAATAGTTTCTTCATACTATGTAGTATTTCTGTTAGGTTTTTGTTTTGTTATAGTCAATACATTTGAGATCAATTTGGCTCCATAACTTTAACTCACTTTTTAATAAATAGGGACAAGAGGCTTTCTGTGGTTTATAAATTCGGTTCATATCGCGGTTTCAATTTGATTTAGATTAATTTTGAAGCCCTAACCCAAACACAGTTTTACTAGAATCCCTGCTAATGTTACCATTTTATTCTACAGTTGGCTCTTTGTCTTCAGAAGATCATGACTTTGATCCGACAGCTGAGATGTTGGTCCATGACTATGATGATGAGCGAACTCTTGAGGAGGAGGAGATGCAGGAAGGAGGGACAAGTGTCCGAGCTGAAATAGCAGATCTGGAGAAGGTACATTTACAAATGCCTCAGCTGTCATTGCATTGCAGTAAACAACAAAGCATCTTTACATTCATACTGCCTAGTTGACTGACAAGCAGCCAAATGTTGGAAATGATTCATTAGTATTAAGTGAGCCATCCCATTTTAATATCCATCATTTTTTAACTAACTTTTCTGTCGAAGTTATTTCTAATTTCTATTATAACAGGATTCTTTAATGCCATATATACTATTAGGCGGACCACCTATGTTTCCACATGCTTATTGATAAAAATGCATAAAAATGCTAAACCTGGCTTAGCAAGTGATTCGGTCAGAATCGAGGTGAACATTTTCATTAAACTACGGTAATGCCCCCAGTGGAAAGCGCAGGAGTTGCAGGAATTCTTTTGGGCTTATAAAGACTGGTAAATGAATAGAAGATGTAAATGTTTGAACTCGAATGGAATAATATAAGCTAGTTTCTAGTGGTTGTACTGTATTTGTCTAAAACAAGAATGCTAGGACTACTGTCCAGTGCTAATGCAGACAGAACATTAAGGTTGTAATGAAATACAGTTGTGCTCATAAGTGAGCATACCCTGTCAAAAAGTGTAACATTTTGGCAATGATCATGCAAAAAACTGTCTTATTTGAGGATAGTGATCATGTGAAGCCATTCATTATCACAGTTGTTTGGCTCCTTTTTAAATCATAATGTTGACAGAAGTCACTCAAATGGCCTTCATCAAAAGTTTACGCACCCTTGAATTTTTGGCCTTGTTACAGACACACAAGGTAACACACACAGGTGAAAATGGAAATTAAAGGTGAATCCTATGACTTTTTAAATTGCAATTAGTGTCTGTGTATAAATTGTCTGAGCTTGTTAGCTCTCACGTGGATGCACTGAACAGGCTAAATACTGAGCCGTGGGGATCTGAAAAAGACTGTCAAAAGACCTGCATTACAAGGTAATTGATCTTTATAAAGATGGAAAAAGATATGAAAAGATGTCCAAAGCCTTGAAATTGCCAGTCAGTACTGGTCAATCACTAATTTAGAAGTAGAACATTTAGCGATCTTTTGATACCAATCCATGGTCAGGTTGACCAAGAAGGATTTCAGCCAAAACTGCAAGGAGAATTACTCAGAATACAAAGAAACACCCACAGGTAACCTTAGGATAAATACAGGCTGCTCTGGAAAAAGACAGTGTGGTTGTTTCAAGGAGCACAAAATGACGATACTTGAACAAAAATGAGATGCATGGTCGAGTTGCCCGAAAGAAGCCTTTACTGCACCAATGCCGCATATGTCTGGTTAGTATGCCCAACAACACCTTGACACGCCCCACAGCTTTTGGCACACTAATTTGGATAGACGAGACAACCATAAACGCTATGTTTAGAGAGGTCCGCAAGGCCAATAGTGAAAACAATACCATCCCCACTGTGAAGCATGGTGGTGGCTCCCTGATGTTTCCAAAAAAGTCAAACGAAGTTTTGGAGTGAGGAACAGAAGTGTTAAATTTAAGAGACCACTGAAAATTGAACGCTTTTCCTCACTCAGATTTCCTTTATTTGAAAGGAAAGAAAAAGGTGCAGTGGTATACATTTTTTTCAGAGCTGTGTATGAACAATTCTCCATAGGTATGCAAACTATGCGCGCCACTATATGGAATCTCTGGCAATAATAGGCAAAAAGCATTTTGAATTAAACTTAACATTACTGCAATAAAAATATTTGTTCACTTAGATTGGCATGATTATACTCTAGAGGTAATGCATGCCATAAGTATTTATCTTTTGCTCACATGATTTAGATATTTGGTTGATGTTCATTTAACTAGTTCATTTAACTAGTAAAATTATTTTTCTAAAGTGGACCGTTAGGGAAAAAAATTGCCTGTAGCATACGTAAACATACTGTTGCTAATTTGATCTAAGAATAGCATCAACAATCACCTATTGGCTTCCCCACCTCAGCTCCTTCATGCAGTCTATATACAGTGGGGAGAACAAGTATTTGATACACTGCTGATTTTGCAGGTTTCCCTATTTACAAAGCTTGTAGAGGTCTGTAATTTTTATCATGGGTACACTTCAACTGTGAGAGATGGAATCTAAAACTAAAATCCAGAATATCACGTTGTATGATTTTAAATAATTAATTTGCTTTTTATTGCATGACAAGTATTTGATCCGCTACCAACCAGTAAGAATTCGGGCTCTCACAGACCTGTTCGTTTTTTCTTTAAGAAGCCTTCGTGTTCTCCACTTATTACCTGTATTAACTGCATCTGTTACCTGTATAGAAGACGCATGCCCACACACTCAAACAGACTCCAACCTCTCCACAATGACCATGATCACAGAGCTGTGTAAGGACATCAGGGATAAAATTGTAGACCTGCACAAGGCTGGGATTGGCTACAGGACAACAGGCAAGCAGATTGGTGAGAAGGCAACAACTGTTGGCGCAATTAGAAAATGGAAGAAGTTCAAGATGACGATCAAGCTCCTTCGGTTTGGGGATACACGGGAGGACCTGGTCAATGACCTGAAGAGAGCTGGGACCACAGTCTCAAAGAAAACCATTAGTAACACACTACATAGTCATGAATTAAAATCCTGCAGTTGGCTCAAGCCAGCGCATGTCCAGACCTGTCTGAAGTTTGCCAATGACCATCTGGATGATCCAGAGGAGGAATGGGAGAAGGTAATGTGGTCTGATGAGTCAAAAATAGAGCCTTTTGGTCTAAACTCTACTCGCTGTGTTTGAAGGAAGGATGAGTACAACCCCAAGAACACTATCCCAACCGTGAAGCATGGAAGTGGAAACATCATTCTTTGGGGATGCTTTTCTGCGAAGGGGACAGGACGACTGCACCGTATTGAGGGGAGGATAGATGGGGCCATGTATCGCGAGATCTTGGCCAGCAACCTCCTTCCCTCAGTAAGAGCATTGAAGATGGGTCGTGGCTGGGTCTTCCAGCATGACAACGACCCGAAACACACAGCCAGGGCAACAATGGAGTGGCTCTGTAAGAAGCATCTCAAGGTCCTGGAGTGGCCTAGCCAGTCTCCAAACCTGAACCCAACAGAATATTTGGAGTGTGCTGAAAGTCCGTATTGCCCAGTGACGACAGCGCCGAATCCGGAAGGATCTGGAGAAGGTCTGTATGGAGGAGTGGGCCAAAATCCCTGCTGCAGTGTGTGCATACCTGATCAAGAACTACAGGGAACGTTTGATCTCTGTAATTGCAAACAGATTTCTGTACCAAATATTAAGTTCTCATTTTCTGGTGTATCAAATACTTATGTCATGCAATAAAATGCTAATTAATTATTTAAAAGTCATACAATGTGATTTTTCTGGATTTTTGTTTTAGATTCTGTCTCTCACAGTGTACCTATGATACCTCTACATGTAGGAAAACCTGCAAAATCAGCAGTGTATCAAATACTTGTTCTCCCCACCGTAAATACCAATATTGCAATTCTGCAGAATAAACCCGTTTACAACCTGCTGTCATTCACATTCAGCCTCACCTGTTGTCGTATCGACAAATTGAGGGGAAGCCTGTTCTTTTCATATACGGTTCTTGGGATTGTGCTTATGTCGATCTGGTTGAGGTCTGTTCAACTTTAGAAATCCCTAAATGGCAAATTAATGAATAAACTATTGACTAACTTGTTGAGCAACAGTATATGTAAAGTTATGAAGTTACCAAGTCCCTATTACAAAGTGCCTATGTTAAATAGAAATAAAACTGCGGAACATTTGGTCTGGACACTGTATTCTTCAAATCATAATTATAATACATTTTATATTTAGACGCCTTTCTATGCACTCAAGGTCACCATACAAGGCAAAAATAACAATAAAAAGTGGCAGGGGGCAGTTGATATCACGAGAGGCCATTTAAGTTAATGTCCTTAATGTTACGAATGAGAACCTGGCAGTTTTATTTTGGACAGTGTTGGTTAACATGTTAATAGCTTTAAATATTATCAGAGATGGGAAGTTAATTTGCCATTAAACCTGCGCCATGCAATACCCACTTGGTGTATGCCTAGTTGGTCAGGGCTTCATTCTACAGTACAACCAGGAGTAACACCAGGAGAGCATATCAAGTCCAAAACATGACATTTGGAGTGAGTGGGAAAGTTGATAATGTTGCTCCAATCCACAACCGTCCAGGCAAGATGTAAAATCCCTTGTATAAGCATTATTGATATTATCTATATGTATATTAAAATCCTCCAATATTATGTTAGGGGAAAGTGAGCAGATGTGGTTAGGAAAAGCACTGAATTCTTTTATAGCCCATTATTGGGTTTAGGTAGACAATAGACAATGGCCACAATAGTAGGGGTAGGCCCATTCAACTCTAGGGCGATGGATTCAAATGAAACGTAAACAGGCAGAGAGAAAGGAGAAACGTTCCACTTCTCACAATATAATATGCCGAGACCTCCCCCTCTGCCTGATTCGCAAGTTTGACGGATGAAAACAAACGCAGGAGGACTGGATTGATTCGGCTACGAGAAGTCATTAAGATGTTGCCATGATTCAGTCGAACGGAGTAAAACTTACCATCACACTAATGATCCTGGCGGAGAGGACCCTTGTTCGTAGGAGCGGATGTTGAGTAATCCACTGCTAACATTTTTGTGGTCATATTGGATGGTGGTGTTAGCCGACCTGGCTAGGCTGGCTATGACACTGGTCAACTTTCCGTTTGCAGTTGTTTTGGGGGGTGGCGAGTTAAAGACCAGATGGATTGTATTGGTTTGGAGTTGTCAATGTGATAACTCCGTTGGTGACCACGATGGATATACCGTCCCCTCCAAAGGTATTGAAACGGCAAGGCATATTCCTTTGTTTTTGAGGGTCACTGAAGGCATTTGGGTTTAAGATCAAAAGATGAGTATTAGACAAGAGTTCCTTCCTGGTATTCACATCTAGATGTGTTTAAAAACTTAGGACATATAACTGTTTGTCTTAGATCACTGCATTTTTTTGGGTGAGCAAAAGTAAAGGAACCAATAATTTTTAAGTAAATACAATTTCATATTTGGTGGCGATACCCTTGCTTGCTGTAACTGCCTCAAGCCTGTGACCCATCAACTTCACCAAACTGTTGCATTCTTCAGGTGCTGGTCATATAATTAGAATATCATAAAAAAGTTAATTTATTTCAGTAATTTCATTCAAAAACTGAAACTTGTATAATGTATCCAGTCATTCAACACAGACTGATATATTTCAAGTGTTCATTCCTTTTAATTTTTATGATTATAACAGACAACTAATGAAAACCCCAAAAATCAGTATCTCAGAAAATTAGAATATTGTGAAAAGGTCCCATTTTGAAGTCACCTGGTGCCACACTAATCAGTTAATTAACTCAAAACACCTGCAAAGGCCTTTAAATGGTCTCTCAGCCTAGTTCTGTAGGCTACACAATCATGGGGAAGACTGCTGACTTGACATCTGTCCAAAAGACAACCAATGACACCTTTCACAAGGAGGGCAAGACAAAAGGTATTTGCAAAAGTGGCTGGCTGTTCACAGAGCTCTGTGTACAAGCACATTAATAGAGGCGAAGGGAAGGAAAGGATGTGGTAGAAAAATGTGTATAAGCAATAGGTATAACCGCACCCTGGAGAGGATTGTGAAACAAAACCCATTCAAAAATGTGGGGGGAGATTCACAAAGAGTGGAATGCAGCTGGAGTCAGTGCTACAAGAACCACCATGCACAGACGTATGCAAGACATGGGTTTCAGCTGTCGCATTCCTTGTCAAGCCACACTTGAACAATACACAGCGTCAGAAGCATCTCGCCTGGGCTAAAGACAAAAAGGACTGGACTGCTGCTGAGTGGTCCACAGTTATGTTCTCTGATGAAAGTAAATTTAGCATTTCCTTTGGAAATCAAGGTCCCAGAGTCTGGAGGAAAAGAGGAAAGTCACAGAATCCACGTTGCTTGAAGTCCAGTGTAAAGATTCCACCGTCCGTGATTGTTTGGGGTGCCATGTCATCTGCTGGTGTTGGTCCACAGTGTTTTCTGAGGTCCAAGGTCAACGCAGCCGTCTACCAGGAAGGTATAGAGCACTTCATGCTTCCTGCTGCTGACCAACTTTATGGAGATGCAGATTTCATTTTCCAACAGGACTTGGCACCTGCACACAGTGCCAAAGCTACCAGTACCTGGTTTAAGGACCATGGTATCCCTGTTCTTAATTGGCCAGCAAACTCGCCTGACATTAACCCTATAGAAAATCTATGGGTTATTGTGAAGAGGAAGATGCGATACGCCAGACCCAACAATGCAGAAGAGCTGAAGGCCACTATCAGAGCCACCTGGGCTCTCATAACACTTGAGCAGTCCCACAGACTGATCGACTCCATGCCACGCTGCATTGCTGCAGTAATTCAGGCAAAAGGGGCCCCAACTAAGTATTGAGTGCTGTACATGCTCATACTTTTCATGTTCATACTTTTCAGTTGGCCAACATTTCTAAAAATCATGTTTTGTATTGGTCTTAAGTAATATTCAAATTTTCTGAGATACTGAATCCTGAATACGGAATTACTGAAATGAATCAACTTTTTGATGATATTCTTATTATATGACCAGCATCTGTGTATTTGTGATGCTATTCCAGGCTTTTACAGCAGCTTCTTTCAGTTCTTGTTTGTTTCAGGTGTTTCTCCATCTTAAGTAGGTGGAATGCATGCTGTATTGGGTTAAGGATCTGTCTAAAACCTTCAACTGTTTTCACCCGATGAAGTACTTAGTTTTTTTTTGGCAGTGTGCTTTGGGTCATTGTCCTGCTGCATGATAAACTTCCTTCATTGCATTTATCTGTAAATAGGCAGGCAAAGTGTTTCTGTACACTTCTGAGTTCATTCTGCTGTTACCATCATCACTTACATTTTCGATAAATACTTCACATGCACACTCAGCCAACTTGGTTCAGGATGTCCATCAAAAACACAGAAATAACAATCCCTTACTATAACATCTTCTGTCAAGTTAGAACTACTTAATGTATAGCAATCTATTGTAGAGACAGCCTGCAGAGTTTGGCCCTCTTCTCTAGGTCTGTCCCTAAACTGTGCCTGTGGGAGAATCAGATGCTGCAAGGAAACCCTTGCATTGTTCCCTGCTGCCAATCCATAAAAGCGCAGATCTCTACCGCCGTGTTCCCATGCGCGCAGTTTGCTGAAAAACTCAGTGTTCTCGCCGCTGAGTTTAGCCGGCGATTTGCCGACTTCGATGCCCAGAAATGCAAGTTTGAACTGCTTAGTAATCCCTTCGCAGTTGATGTGGAAAATGCACCAACCAACATCCAAATGGA
>JACXGJ010006974.1:0-32236 GCA_016801105.1 Esox niger | reverse complement strand
AAGGGAGAGGGATAGAGGGAAGGGAGAGGGATAGAGGGAAGGGAGAGGGATAGAGGGAAGGGAGAGGGATAGAGGGATTGGAGAGGGATAGAGGGAAGGGAGAGGGATAGAGGAGAAAGGGAGAGAGATAGAGGGAAGGGAGAGGGATTGCGGGAAGGGAGAGGGATAGTTTGAGACCAAAACCCACACTGCAGCAAGGTAGTATTCATGCATGTGTGCAGATGATTTGAACCAGAGTTTAAGTGCAACCCCTGGAAAGTTTTATTTGTTATATAATTTCCAAACAACATTAGTTGATACCCAATTTTTACCAATCACACAAAAAATCCTTTAAATAATATATGCAAATTAAACAAACTTTTGAATTGTCTGATTGATCATCTATAAATGGAAAAATGTCCTGATCACGGGCAATCTATGTTAGACAGGTAGTCAAAACTAATTCAGACTAGGAGCTGAACAAAAGATGCTCATAAAGGTCTCTAAGAATCCCAGGGGAACATCAGGGGATCTACAGCCCTTTCTTCACAATCAAGTGCACAAGTCAACTGTCTAAAACAGACTGTACAATCTGGGCCTCCATGGGAGGTCAGTGAGAAAGAAGCCTCTACTTTCAAAAAACAATGTCAAAACACATCTTTTTACCAGACAACTTCTGGGTAAAGACCAAAACTGATGGAGTACTCTAGACAGATGAGTCAAAGATGGAGTTGTTTGGCCACAATCCAGATGTTTGGCAAAACCAAAAAACTGCCTTTGAGCGCAAGGCATTGTGGTTAGGGGCTGCTTTGTTGCCTCAGAGCCTGGCCAACTGATCATCACTGAGTAAACAATGAAGTATATATATATATATATATATACCAGAGAATTCTTAAGAAATGACGCCACCTGTCATCCAAAACGCACAAGTAAAGTAGAAAAGAAGAAATGTAGGGTTATTTACTTTTTCCATACTGTGAAAATGCATTTCTATTGATTTTGATTAATAAAATATTGGAGAGGAAATTCTTTCAGTGTCATTTGTGAAATTAGGTTAGCCTTTTCGATGGTGTTGAAGTGAAGATCACATATTCACGTTTCCAAATATGTTAAAAAAAGACAGTAGTCACATGTACAGTAGGTTGGTGTGAAGTTGTGTCAGCGTTTGTGAAATAGTTGTTTCCGTGTTCCCTCAGGGTGGTGAGCACTGTTACTACCATGGCCAGGTGAGGGGGAAAGATGATTCTCACGTGGCCTTGTCTACCTGCAATGGCCTGCAGTAAGTGAACAGCATCAGCTGAACATGACAACCTCTGCCTGGAATACTTGTAGAGATCCGTCTGGGATCTCAACAAACCGCTATTGACTCAGTATTGACTGTCTTCTCACTTTTCCTGTCCTGTCCCTTTGCCGGACAGTGGGATGTTCGATGATGGACTCCACGTGTATCTGATTGAGCCTCTTCAACAGACTCACTCAATTGTAAGTTTTTCCTTTCATTTCCTTTGACATGCCACTGTTCTCTACTTTTGCTACTGCTAGAGTTGTTTTTGGCTATGTTACTGTTACAGAAGCCCCCATTACGGCGCCATTACCTTATCATTGACAAATGTATCAAGTGTGCATTTGTCAAAGGCATGATGTGTTTTTAAAGGATGTGTGTTTTTAAAGGAAGTCCACGGTGTGACATAGTGAAGGACATAAAGTGTTGCAAGCGTGGGAAAGGTTTTAACTCATTAATCTCTACTGGGCTTTTCCTATATTTATAACATTCTAGAAAATTAATTTGCTAGTAAAAGTCCACACACCTCTTGCATAGTCTTAACAATTTCCTGGTTTAAAACAAAATAAAAAAGTGACTTAAATATTTATTTTGGACTGCTTAAAACATCCTACACCATTTTCAAGCTATTGGTTACACTTTATAGTAACCACACACAATTTGTAAATTTAAACCCATTGTCATTTATTAATCAAAATATGTTTTACTGAATAACATAAACCATTTACTAATCATTAGTAAAGTATGTTTATGGCTTCACCTAAAGTGTGTGATATCATATACCTAATGCATAATGCATAATGTTGTGTGGTAAGTATCATTTCTCACATTACATGCCAATGGGTGGACATTCCAGCAGAACCTCACATTCCTGCATAGAACAAATATATGGTTAAACAGGGAAGTAAAAAAATACTGTGTAGTAAGTAAAAAAGGAATTAAAACATTAGTAGTTCCTGGTTTTATGATTTTCTCTCTTATTATTTGTTTGACCAGAATTGGACAAGTTGAGACCTACATTGGCCACTTAAACTCATAATAATTTCTTAAAGGAAGTACCCCTTACATGTGGCCAAAAACACACAAATTATAGAAATTTTCTAAATGACTAAGAAATATTAATGATGGTGGATGTAATGTATTTGGTATACAGTTTTGATTTAGAAGAACTTATGACTACACTAGCCACTGTAGGTCGAGGAACAACAATGTAACAACAATAAAAGGTATCAAACCATCTTACATGTTACCTTAATGGCACGGTGTGTAGAATCCTGCCTGTAATCTTAACAAGACTGAGTATAAACAACAACTTGTTTCCTCCTTCTCTTCTTTTACTGAACAAGGCCGGACTAGTTTTAACTAGTTCAAGCAGGTTTGGGGTTGGGGGGATGGACTACAAGTCAAAGCAAACTGATAGACAGCCCTGCGAGAACTTTTAAACGTGGAAGAATTCAGGCACAGTTTTGTAGATTTTGTTGTTGAAACAATAACTTCTAACATTAAATGCAGATGTCCTCAGGTAATATATGCTTGTAGTTATGCTTGCAGTACAGTAAAAATCTTACAAATGGGCCCCTTTAAACATTGATTGATATAGACTCGATGATCGTGTTCCCTTTTACATACTTGTCGATGGTCTCTGAGCCAGCCAGTCTACACTCTCTTTGTCTGACCTCTCTTGTGTAATTTGAACTGTCTTCCCTGTTTTCGGTAAGAGCCCCTGTTATCCCACCCTGGTTGACAGCCCGTTGATTGTCTCCTTGTAGGATACAGCTGCGCGACCCCACACCCTGCGCAGGACACCCACCCTGCAGTGGAACAATGACCCAGATGAGTTGGGTAAGAAAGCACCTGGATGTCAGCTATGATCTTTCATGACCTCCGTCAGTCCTGTTTACGTCAAGACTGTCATGGCTGGTCTGCCTAGCGTTTGAACGATTGTTTTCATCCTGGCCGTGTACTGCTAGTGTTACACAGCCCACATGACACATCTAGACCTGGGTCAAAAACCTTCAACTACAGGTTGGGCTAAAAGCCCAGACCGTTCCAACCTGGTCAACCTGATACAATAAACCTTTGTGTCTTTCTGTGATCCCATGTATTTCCAGTGGAGGAGGAGCAGCTACTCTCGGAGATGGATGACATGTCCTGGCTGAAGCGCAGGAAAAAGCGAGCTGTAAGTCTCTGATCTAATCTGTCCCTTAAATGGATTTAGTCACACACTCCACCTCTAATATGAGTTCCCTCAGGCTGCCTGTGTTATGTAATGTGTTATGTAGCCTTGTGTTATAACCTCACCTTCTGGTATAGGCCCCTTCATTTAAATGAACCCTAGGTTCATCTGAATCTCACAAGCTTCTCTAGCAATGCGAGTTAACCTGAACATAACCTGCTCCTGAACTCACACAATATCTCTTATTCTCTTCCTCTTAACACATTTCTTTGCTCTGTGTTATGACTGTGAACTCAATTGTTTTCCAGATGCCAAGAAGTGTCTTTGAGGAAATGAAGTATTTGGAGATTATGATTGTCAGTGACTACAACATGGTATGTCCCTCCAAACCAACCAGTCAATGCATCTAGGCAAAATACTTAAAACATGTGTAAGCTGACAGGAAATATTTCAGCAATGTTTCATTGTTTTACTGTCTGGAATGACTTTAACAGCCTCCGCAAACATTCCAAAAACACAAAAACACTACTGCTGCTTTTCCCTTCTTTGACCGATGCTTTGCCAGCTGTGACCACAAGAGGGTGCACCACTGTATATGAATGTGGTTGTGGAATGATTCATATCCTGTCAGAACCATCCTAAAAATGTGAAAACATTGTAGGCCAACAAAATAACTTAGATATTAGATGGAATGCTGTCAGAAAAGATTGATGCAGATTCATATTGGACCTAGGAATCTGTTTTAAAGTTATGTGCCATTGTTTCTGTGTGATGTACAGTACAAACGACACAAAACCAAGCAGCACACCAGGAACTTTGCCAAGTCAGTGGTTAACCTTGTGGATGCTGTGAGTAATGGTTTCTTCACTTGGCTTTGAGAACTGATTTTTTGTTTACTTTCTACCTCTTATCATCTATAAATATTCAATCCTTTGTATCCTTTTTTTTCTGGTGTATGTTTCAAGGTGTCCTTCAGACAACTCTGAAACCTTACTGACTGTTGAAGTGTTTATGTAACTTGAGGTATATTTTTAGCGCAAGACAGATTTAAATGAATTACCTCAACTCTGTATTTCAGATCAAGGCATCGCCTTCATGTGTGCTTTTTTAAAATTGAGAACAGCTGTCTACCATTTATGTTAGAATGTCCCCAGAGGTAGAAACTAGAAATGGCCACATTATACTGTACCACCTGAGGTAGACTGTTTACATATACTGTGTACCTGCTGTTGTTCTGTGTAGGGGTGTGCAATAACCCTCCCTTGTCTCTCCCTGCTCCCAGTGTGCTGTGTCTCCCGCCCGCCCTGCCCCACCCACCCTTACACGCCCACCCCCTCCTAGCCCCGCCCCGCCCCTCCCCGCCCCGCCCCTGTCTATCCTCAGATAGTACAGATAATCATTCACACCCAGTGTTCTTCTCCTGTCCCTGTGCCGTTGTCTCTCTCTTCTCTCTCTCTTTCTATCGCTGTGTCTCTCTCGCTTCTGTCTCCTCTCCCTCTCTCTGTCTGTCTGTGTCTCTCTTCTCTTTCAATCTCTCTCTTTCTCCGCTCTCTCCCAAACGTGCTCTGGTTTCAGATTTTTAAGGAGCACCTGCACACGCGGGTGGTTCTGGTTGCCGTGGAGATCTGGACAGACAAGGACCAGATTCCCATCGGTGTGAAGCCGCTGGACATGCTGAAAGATTTCTCCAAGTACCGGGCTCACCACATCAAGCAGCACGCTGACGCTGTGCACCTCTTCTCGTAAGTACCCTCTCGTGTCCATCCCAGGAGGCCTCTGCATGACGACTCTCACCACAGGCCTCCGACAGACTGTGCCGTCAGGGCTGCACAGGATATTGGATAACGTAAGAGGACAAGGCCGGAACGTCTCGGCTTCGTCCACATTTCAATCCCCTCCGCTTGGAATACCTTTTGTTGGTCAGCCTTTTGTTGGTCTTAATGTGTGCTTGTCTGTCTGCCTGACTGTCTGTCTGTCTGACGGATACATCGCGTCTTTTTTATTCACAGCAACGTGACCTTTCACTATCGCCGTAGCAGCGCAGCGTACTTCGGGGGCTTGTGCTCGGTGAGCCGAGGAGTGGGCGTCAACGAGGTGAGACGTGCCGACCAATGTACGATGTCAAAGTGTTTTATTGGAGGGAGGCGTCGTTGTGGAGTAACTGGTGATTCTGTTGGCCTTGCAGTACGGCACCTCGTGGACCATGGCTTTGTCCCTCTCCCAGAGCTTGGCACAGAACCTCGGCATCCAGTGGGACCCGGCCGCCAAGAGAAGTACAGACACGGCTCACATTCATCGCTGCACATTCATTTACGTCACAGATACACACACATTTACAGGACAGCTTCAAAAGCTTTTTTTTTCTTAATAGCACTTTGCAGGATAAAAAAAACAACAAAAAAAATGATATTTTTAGCACACCTTATTTGATTTGGCTACCAGTGTCTTTGTGTAATGGACTGGTTCTGTGTTGTTTCTCCCCCAGAGGAATGTGGCTGTGTGGACTCCTGGGTGGGCTGCATCATGGAGGACACTGGGTAAGGGCCTGTTCTCCCCTTTATTGAGCTGCATTTACCAGAACTCAACTGTGTCTCTCCTGGGTCATGACCTGCGTTACCGCAAAAGCATCCTTGCGCCATTCGGGCGGCACCGAGAGACGCTATCGCGGAACACCGTCCTAGAGAGGTCGCGGTCAGTTAGAAATCCGACGTTAACCCTTGCTGTGCTGCGTCCTTTTCATCCCCAGGGTCCAGCATCCCCGTAAGTTCTCCAAGTGCAGCATCTCAGACTACAAGGAGTTCCTGCTGAAGGGCGGGGGGTCGTGTCTTTTCAACAGGCCCACCAAGGTGAGTCACGGGGGGGGTTCGCGGCTGTCGGTCGATACTCCACGGCCGGGGGAATGTACGGTGTAATAACGTGGTGATTCTGTTTGCCTGGGCAGCTGTATGAATCCACCGAGTGCGGTAATGGATACATCGAGGTGGGAGAGGAGTGTGACTGTGGAGCCAGAGCCGTAAGTTACCGTCGAATGCTAGGTTAATGACGTCCGCTTGATACGACTCGGACGCGGCGCGAGACGGCTCTGTCATGTTTCTTGCAGGAGTGCTACAAGGAGTGCTGCAAGAAATGTTCGTTGGCTAACGGCGCACATTGTGCTGACGGGCCTTGCTGCAACAACACTTGTCTGGTAAGGGCTTTTGAAATCCCTCAGTAAGTCGGCTCATTGAGTATCCGTGTGGCCTTTTTCTTAGTGTTGTTTGAGGTTCCAATGATTAGTTCCCCTTTTATCTGTCTCCATCAGTTCTACCCGCGAGGTTACAGCTGTCGCTATGCGGTGAACGATTGTGATATATCAGAGACATGTTCGGGGGACTCTGGTCAGGTGAGTTGTGCTCTGCCAAATATTCCTTGCTGAAAATATACAAGATGTTTAAAAAAAAAAAAAAAATGTTTCTGTGTTATTTGTTGTAGTGCCCTCCAAACCTCCACAAACAAGATGGCTACCACTGTCAGGTGGACCAGGTGGGCGTCCTGATTGTAGACACACCATACACGGATTGAGTCTCATGATGCTGTTGCTTTGAAAACGAATTGTCACTGCTACTGACTTGAACAACTGAAGAGCTGTTTGTTTTTGTGTGTCCAGGGACGCTGCTACAGTGGCGAGTGTAAGACCAGAGGGAACCAGTGCAAATACATCTGGGGCCCGAGTGAGTTCATTGCCCCGTATGACCATTCCCTCAATGTCAGTACAGTTGCAAAATGCAATACGTCGCCACCACCTAACACGATGAGAGCCAAATGCCTACACGAATTGTCGTTTGGGTTTGTAATAAAAATAAAACTGCCATTTTGATAGCTGCACCCTCCTCCTTCCATGACTTTTCCAAAATAGGCGTATATTACATTGTTCTGTTGTCAGAATTCTCACAGAAGGAAATCGATATAGAGACTATTAATACGTTTTTTAACCTGTTTTCAGACTTAAATTGCCAATAGCCCATGGCACTTAGCGTACCCAAATGGTACCCAGACGCTAATCGCCCCTCACTGAATGCCTGACGTCAATGGATGAATGCATGAAACTCCCAGTCGATTGATCAGAGTTTTGGTTGAATTTGAATGAACTTACCATTCAGCCATTTAATTAGGCTATCATTGAAACATACAAACTCTATAAGCTAATTAACACACGTTACAGTTTTTCAATAGGGGATTCAGCTTATTGTGTAGGTTATTCATGTAATTTAAATCTAAAATATATACCTACAAATGTATTGTGCTAAATAATTATTCACAAAGCCACCAGTTACCAATTCAACAAACATATTACAAGTTACTGTTTTTATTTTTAGAAAGAAAGACAAAATCATACACGCATCCTTTTGTCGCTGAATTTTCTCTGCTTATTTTACTGAAGATTAATATTCTACAAATGTATTAGGCCAGATCTTTATTCAGAAAACGAAATATCAACAATACTCTTTACCACTAGAGCTATGCATAGGCGTTAAAATCAACTCCATTGCCCCACTACAACCCCCGGGAGAGACCCGGAAAGACCTGCCCTTCACATAGCCTATTCATTATGGACCTTGTCTTTAAGTCCTCACGGTTTTTGGATAATATATTCATGTCACCCATAAACAAATCTTATATGCCAGTAATCTAGGGGACTAGAACTATGGATTGGCGTTAAAACAAGCAGCTGTGCTTTTGGCCTATGTACAGCTATTCATGTGGATATCCTATGACTGACGCAAACTGGTCGATAATGTCTGTTATTTTACATTGTACATCTCCAAAATGTGAACAAAATGGAAACTATATTCTAATGGATACATTTTTGAATAATTACGTGTTGTGTAATATTCATTTTGTACATTTCTGGGGCATAATAAACAAACAAAAATTCTATATCCTGTGTTCTTAGAAATAATCGTTCTATGTGTTCTTTTTTTGTCCGTTTTTTTTCGTATGATAAGACCTTCAATACAAACACATTCTTGTATTTTTTCTATTCACTAAGCATTTAAAACAAACAAATTCTGTAACTGATAATTTTTTAGACTGCTCTATATAGTTTAATGACGACCCAGTAGATGAACTGATACTCTGGTTGGACGGCGATGCAGCGGAGAATGTGGATGCTAATAGGGCCGATTCGTATGCTAATGACGAAAAATGGCGTTCGGCTCTGGCTGCTAATGTTTGTTTGAAAGTCTACGCGGTCCTAGTGTTAAACTGCCTGCCATCTGCATGCTTTTTGTGAGACATGGTGACCCTCCCTCATTCCTCTCCTGCGTCACCTCCTCATGTAGGGGCGGGAGGCTCAGAGAAGTTCTGCTACGAGAAGCTCAACACCGAGGGAACGGAGAAGGGAAACTGTGGGCGGGATGGAGAGAAATGGCTTCAGTGCAGCAAGCAGTGAGTTCAACATACCAAATGTAACGCTGCTTTACTCAAGAGCCCATGAATATTGCGTCATCCGTTCTGCCGGGTGACTAGCAGCTGGCATTAACAAGGTGTTGGCATCGTCTATGCTCTCTCTCCTTTCCGTCTTGCTCCGTCTTTTCTTTCTTGTTCGTAGCGACGTGTTCTGCGGTTTCCTGCTGTGCAGCAACATTGGCCGCAACCCTCGCATCGGCGTCATGAAGGGAGACGTCACCCCTACCTCCTTCAACCATCAGGGCAGGCTGGTGGACTGCAGGTGAGCCCTTTCGGACTTGACACCTGAACGCGCTGAACCGGCGTGAGGTGCACTGACTCGCCTCTTCCTCCTTCCCCTTCCTCTACAGCGGCGGACATGTTCTCCTGGACGACGAGACGGACTTGGGCTACGTGGAGGACGGGACGCCCTGCGGGCCGTCCATGATGTGCCTTGACCACAAGTGTCTGCCCATCCAGTCCCTCAACATGAGCTCCTGCCCCAGCGGGCCCAATGGACTGGTGTGCTCCGCCCACGGGGTGAGTCCAGGGGAGACGCTCCGCCCTCCCGTCGCGCTAACACAAGCCCCGACTTGCGGTGTCGTCCGCGAACGCCGCGTTGTTGTCCGCGAACGCCGCGTTGTTAGAGAGAGCAGTCTTTCGTGGTGTCTCCTATGATGAATTGCTTTCGCCCCTTTGTGGTACCCCACCAGGTGTGTAACAACGAGGCCACGTGCACCTGCGACGCCACCTGGGCGGGGACGGACTGCAGCATGCCCGACCCCCCCAAGGAGCCTGCGCCCCCAGAAGACGAGGGGCCGAAGGGTTTGTGTCTATATGCTTTTCAGAGCTTCCCATGTCCCCTAAAAAATGACTGAATGACATGCTTCTGGGGTACCATCATTCCATTAAGTTTAGGATCTACGTTACATTTGTTAACAAGGCTTTTTTTCCTCTTCAAATACTTTCCGTGTTAAGATCATAGCTACGCTGAACATTTGCAACATGTCAAAATTAATGGAAAGTCATTTAAGATGTCTCAGGCTTTTAACTGTTGTGCCTTTTTTATCTTGTTTGACCGGTTTCATTTTTCATTCTATATGGGAGTATTTATGTGTTTACGTTTCATTTGTTTAGAACTGCTTTTGTGTAACTGTTTCACTACACATTTTTGTGTAATAGTTGTTTTCTTTATTATAGCAGCATAAAGTGCTATTTGTGGCAGCATTTTAAACCTGCTAGTGCTTATATGAAAGGCGCTAAACACGTTTGCAACCAATCATCAATAATATTATGATAATATTATTATTATAACATGGGCCATGGCACAGGAACAAGTTTGGTCTAAAATCATTCCCAGAAGAAAATGTATCGTAGAGGATCCCAATTACAGACATCACGTTAGAGGACATATTATACATAAACACCCAGTCATGTCAGAGTATCTCCATTGGCAGGCGTCAGTCAGGCCATTTCCTTGGGCTTTTTTTCAGTATGTGGAAGGTGAGGGGTCTCAGAGTACACCTTTGCAGAGGGAGCAGTATCCCTGTAGCCATATCACTGAAGCAGAACCGAAACAACCCGCAGAACTGAAGCCTGCTGTTTGTTGTGACCCGGTTTCATTAATGACCGTGCTCCTCTTCTCTCTGCCCAGTGAGCGTGGCCACTAACAGACTGATAGGGGCGGTAGCAGGGACCATTCTGGCCCTGGGGGTGATTTTTGGAGGCACGGGGTGGGGAATAGAGTAAGCACCTTTCTCCATTTCCGCAGTCCGTCCTGCCATAGTGGTGCCACAGTGTGTGCAGGCTGTCTGGTGATCGACCTGTGTGTGATTCCCGGTGGCTTTGTCTCGTGTTGGTGGTGACCGTTTAAATGTCCTGTGATTGGATGTTTCATTGTCACGTGATTGATCGATGGATTTCCCTCTTCCTGCCATTTCCTGTTCCCCCATTGTTATTACCCCCATTGGTTTACCTTTCCTTTTATCTCTTCATCACCCTCTTCTGTTTTTTACGTGTCTTGTGGCCCCTATTCTGATCCTCTCCTTTATGGGCGTGTTGGGTGGAGAGCCCGAGCCTCGTCCAGGGACGTACTGAGATACTTTTTGTCTGGCGGGCCGTGTGGTGACATAGTACCTAATGAGTGTCCATTTATCCGCGTATCAATCACCTGTCACTTCGCGCGACCGGTCTTTTGAAGCCTATGTAGGTGAGGCAGAGACTGTAGCTAGGTGAATGCTGTCATTGAGAACTACAACACAGAGTTTAAGAGTCCCATGAGAGAAGTCTGTGATCTTCTGAGGTATTCTCTTCACTATGTTTCCCAGGACCAGTTTTCCTATTCAGGGGTCTCAGTGTTTTTCAAACCTCTTATAATCAGCTATAGGCTGATTCCCTGAAGCGTAGACCGGAACTTTGGACATTGAAAGCAAAGTGCTACATCACATCAGATATACATCGCTACGACTGCTGTCCCATATTCTTAAAGGGGCCCGATGTCCGTGCGGAAAAACAAATACATTGTTGACAGTCAGCCAGTTCACTGGATATTCTCATGCTATGTGTTGTTCTTCATGACACCTGTGTTAGAAGTGCCGTGCGTGAGACACTCATGTCTTTCTCCTCCATAACCCTTCGCAGGTCCTAGTGCCACCAATCTTATAATAGGGTCCATCGCCGGAGCCATCCTGGTGGCTGCCATAGTGCTGGGGGGGACTGGATGGGGCTTTAAGTAAGCAACACGCCGCATGTCTCTCCTACCGTGACTCTGGCATCCCTGCTGCTTATAGACACCAGGGTTTGAGCTCCTGCTACAGAATACAGACAAACACACACACACACACAAACACACCTAAAACACGTGTTTCAACTGAACGATCACTCATGCTTCCGTAGGAAGCGCTTAAACCCAAAGTGATGTATTTTAAGTACTCTTGCAGGCGGTTCTGATACTTGTCTTAGAGGTCCACATCCGTCCAGTAGAGTGACCCCACAGAGGTTATGTTGAGGGGAGGGGTGTCATCTTTGAGTCTGTGGCAGAATCTCAAACTAATAAGACGGGCACAGCTCAAAGCTTGGTGTGCATGTTCAGTAGTTACTAAACCTGCTGGTTTCGCAGAAAAAAAAGCATTACCTCAGCCTATTGGAGCACTTGGAGGCCAAACCGGTCTCGCTACCAATGTAGTCTCTGGATTAAGATTGTAGATCATATTCTTCCAGATGACACCTAGTCAGTTAGTGTACTCTGATGCCGTTTGCTACGTTCACTAACCTGAGGTATCAAGTGCCATGCGCTCACTGGTAAGCCTGCTGTCTCGAGCAACAGGGGTGTGATAGGCCCTTTATCAATAGCCGGAAAAGGAAGGAGTTCAATGAGTACAGTACCGCAGACACCAAAGCATGCCAGTTAGCAACGCATCATGTTTCTCAACAGAACAATTTTTTAATTTCTGCATGTTGACTTGATTGACTTGGAGAAGGTCAGTTCATTGCACAAAGGCTGAGCCCAACCCAGGATGACATGCTCCTGGGTTACCATCCTCTTATCGCTACCATCATCTCTTTCTCAATCCGGTACGAGGGTTCGAGGGTGACAGTTTAGGCGGAAGTGGTGAGAGAGAAGCCAGGGCCATATTGTTGGCCCGCAGCCTTTGTGCCATGGCTGGCCACACCCACCTGGATGGCCAGGCTCCGCCCTAGAGCAGAGCAGGACTCCCGGACCCGCCCACACCAGCTGCCATTGCTGCCTGCTTCACAGACCTGGTACAGACACGGCGCATTGCACTGCATGACCCACCACGCACATCAATAGTGCCACCTCCCACTGGCCTACTATTGGAACAGGTGCATGACAGACTGCTAGAAGCCCCACATCAAGCCACATTACGGGGAGGTTATGCAGAACTCCTATTGTTGTCGTTAACATGTTGTTGGTGGTGTTGTTGTTGTTTTGGTTGTTCTTGATGTGTTCCTCTTTCCCCGTTTTTAGAGTACATTTGTGTTGGTTCTCTCCCTCAGATGGTAATGTTTTTTGAATGGAACTAATGTATTTTCCTGTCAGATGTGCTAATTGAGAGATCTGTGTCTTGTCCTCGTGTTTTGGAAAGCTAACTGTATGCCGCATGGACTAGGGCAGCCTTTTCTCTCTGGCGCCTGCTACAGCAGTGTATTGTGATCGCTAATGGGACTCACAATATGGGATGTCACAAAAATGTACTCTTTGGGCTTTTTTCAAAAGACAATAAGCAACAATCTATACACACGCAGTATTGTACATATCAATAATTATAAAGTCAAATGAATACTGGAAATAGCAGTCCAGAAGGGAAAAAATGTAAATAGCTGCTGTTGTTGTCAGTGAGAGGAGAGTGGCTGTTTCTCCATGGTTCACTGATTGTATCACCAACATCAGTTACATGCCAGACATTGACCTCTTATCTTCTCTTCCCAACTCTCCCCTGAACGTGAAGAAATGTAAAGAAGCGACGGTATGACCCCAACGCCAGCGCCATATAAAGCCCAAGGAGAACTCGGAGGGCAGAGGGATTCTACCAGGCTTCCCCAGTACTCTACAGCTGGACTGCACTTAACTGCTGCTGATTTTTTGGCATTAGATTTACTTGAAAAAGACAATTTAACGAACTCCATCTTAGTCATGTAGAACAGCAGCCTTCTTTAACCCCAGGCACATATCCACTCACCTAACGACCCTCCAACCAGATCTCTGGGGCCACAGAACTCCTCTGTTCTGGTGGTTAGTGCCAGAAGACAGACGTTCAGACGGGACCCACGCCATTCTATGACCTCACCAGGCATGACTTCCCACACAGAGCGTGCAGCTCGCTGGCCCAGGCATGAGGAGCCCTCTCTAAAGCAACCTGCATGGCTGCCAAAGCTATGAACGACACACAGCAAAAGAAGAAAAAAAAGAGAGAAATCGCTAACGAATTGTGAAAGAATGGAGTAAATAGCCTAATTACAAATGGGAAACGTAGACCACTTTTGAGTAAAGGAAATCTATACATCAGGAACATTTGTATATAAAAGAGAAAGTGTTGAGGTTCTGAATGATAACATATCCTTTTACACTGACACACTGCTTTAGTTTCTTATCTTTAAGCATGTTGTATAGCGGGTGTTTTTGGCAATGTTAATGAAAAACGGTTCCGCATTTATGATTTGGTCCAAAAAGTTATGGATTACCAATACAATACAATGTAATCAATTGCCTATTAGGTGTTCAGTAAACTTATCACACACTACATACTGTATTTAACCAATACAGAGGTCAAGGGTCAGATAAAGTATCCCTGGGCCCTGAGCAGATATCGAGGGTATACAGGTCTTTCTCTAGTGGTCAGGGCACAGTGACGACAGATCACAGACAACACAGTCTATGAATGACGTCAAGGAGTTCCGTATGTACTTACAGCAGACTCCGAAACCAAAGAATCAATCACGTGGAATGTTTGGATTTTGTCGCACACAGAGCACTTTCCCCTATTGTCTGCACGTCTGTGTGCCTCCGTCTCTCAGTGCTGCTGGCCGGCTCACAGCGTGTCCCCCCGCAGACGTGTTTCACCTGTGTGATCGGGTGGTGTCATTATTTAACAGTCCTCATCAACACCCACTATACTGGCTGGCTTGGCCTTGTGCTCTCATAAACTAGAAAATCAAGTTCCGCTTTACTGGTACGCTGCATGCATTAACACTATACTGGGCTTTAATTCTATAGGGGAGTCCCAAAATCCGCAAGATTAAAATATGCTACAAAAGATAGGTGCATGTCAACAAACAAAACATTTAACTTTTATTTCTATGCAAAGAAAGATATTGCACAAACGTATGGGTTATTAAATGTAATAATGACATTGGTAAAAAAACGGAACAAAAACCTTTTTTTCGCGAATCAGCCAACCTTTTGTATTCGGACACTCCCACATCTTGTTTCATTTCGCTTACAGTACAAGTACTTAAATAAAGAATGAAAAAGCTTCATTGAATAACATATCCATACGACTACTGAAAGGAACATCCTTTTACATTTGTGGAATTGAAAAAAATACTATTTTCTCTGTGTGTGTGGGTGTGGGTGTGGGTGTGTGTGATTTTCAACCAATCTGAGATGCCATTTCTGATTTGACAGACTGTATGTGCGTCGACAGGTTACTTTTCCAGGACTTTTGTTTCCAGTCCAGCTGACCTACAGTTGGTGTATTTCAGGTGCTGCCATGGCACTGGCATTATGTAAACCTCCATGTTAATCATAATCCCGAGTCCCTAGCACTGCATCATGTACAGTTCGACAGACAAATAAACGACTGAAGTATTTTATTCAAGGGTCTCTGTCTTCTAATTGAGCCTTAACGCTTGAGGTCCACTGCTGTGTTAGTTATGCAGGCGAGGTACGCTGTTAAAGTGTGGTTTCGAATAATAATGCACATTGAGCGCTTCTTTTGCACTAGACTTGTTGAAAATACTCATGTGATCCTTGAGTGTATTGTGAACATGTTGACGAGAGAAGACGACGTCATCAGCCAATAGGTCCAGCTCAAACTCGGAGTAAAGTTCTTCAGAGTGTTGATGATTCCGTCACGCGTACACGGCATAACAGCCCCTTTGAAAATGTTTCCACCGTCCAAATTGATAATGAGTCCTGAACTTCCTGCCTATAATCACTCTAACATTAAGATTTGAACTTTAATGTTCCTTCTTAACTGTAAGACAATTCTAGTGTCCTATCTAGTGAACACACTTGCATAAGTAATGGTGGAACTTTTCTCATAAAACCTCTCATGCATCATTAATGGCAGCCCATCACAGCCCACTTATCTACAGCCTGTGTAAGGCTGCAATTAACTCCTAAGTCACGCGTCAAACGTGGCATTTCGCTAAAAGCATCGGCACATTTCTTGCTTAACACACCAGTACTCTGTTGGGTTGAGTCGGTACTGAAACCGGAAGTGGCCCTGGGGTCAGATCACCTGCTGTCGTTCCTCACCTGGGACTACAGGAGAACCGGTTTGTAGGCCTACTGACTGACCACCTGCACTCAGGAATATGTAGTGGAAGAGTAATCAAAAGTCCTATACAAATTCAAATGTTTGAGTATTTGAAATAAGACTGTAGTTATTCCAGAGTGACATATGCCGCTAAATATAAGAGATTCATACTCTGATCAGCTGTAACATTATGACCACTGACAGGTGAAGTGAATAACACTGATAATCTCCTTATCATGGCACCTGTCAGTAGGTGGGATATTTTAGACAGCAAGTGAACATTCTGTCCTCACAGTTGATGTGTTACAAACAGGAAAAATGGGCTTATTAGATCTGAGCAACCTTGATGAGGGACAAATTGTGAGGCCTAGACGACTTGATCAGAACATCTCCAAAACTGCAGGCCTTATGGGGTGTTCCCGGTCTGCAGTGATCAGTACCTATAAAAAGTGGTCCAAGGAAGGAAACGCGGTGAACCAGTGCCAGGGTCATAGGTGGCCATAGTTCATTGATGCACGTGAGGAGCGAAGGCTGGCCCATGTGGTCCAATCCAACAGATGAGCTACTGTAGCTCAAATTTCTGAAAAAGTTAATTCTGCTACTCATAGAATGGTGCCAGAACACACAATGCATCACAGTTTGTTGTATATGGGGCTGTGTAGCCGCAGATCAGTCAGGGTGCCCATGTTTACCCCTGTCCACTGACGAAAGTGTCTACAATGAGGACATGAGAATCAGAACTGGACCACGGATCACTGGAAGAAGGTGGCCGGTGGAGGCAGTCGGATGCTCTGGGCAATGTTCTGCTGGGAAACCTTGGGTCCTGTCATTCACATGGATGTTACTTTGACATGTACCATGTACCTAAGCATTGTTGCAGACCATGTGCACCCTTTCATAGTAACTATATTCCCTGATAGCACTGGTCTCTTACCGCAGGATAATGCGCCCTGCCACAAAGCAAAAATGGTTCAGGAATGGTTTGAGGTACACAACAAGTTCAAGGTGTTGACCTGGCCTCTAAATTCTCCAGATCTCAAGCCTATCGAGCATCTGTGGGATGTGCTGTACCAACAAGTCTGATGCATGGAAGCCCCACTACAAAACTTACAGGATCTGCTGCTAACGTCTTGGTGCCAGAAAACACAGAACGCCTTCAGAGGTCTAGTGGAGTCCATGCCTCGACAGGTCGGGGCTGTTTTGGCGGCAAAAGGAGGACCTACACAATATTAGGCAGGTGGTCATAATGTTATGGCTGATCGGTGTACATCTGAGTGCTTTTCAGGGTTGAAAACAATATCCAGTACACAGTAATTGATTAATGTGAATTAGGTTTGTTTTTCCCCAACCACGACATGTTTAAGACCTGACCAGGAACATGATCAAAATAAAGCATTAAAAAGTATAAAACTTTCAGCAATTTCTACTGTAAGTCACTCCGGATTCAAACAGGCAAGTCTGGGCCATGACAGGATCTGGGAGCACAAATGTGTGGGAACACGGGATGCAAAGTTAATCTATGATTCGGACCTATATAAGACATGATAACTTATTTACTGCTTACTCCTGCAGTTGCAGTCTGTAAAATATCTCTTAACGGGTTAGTCACAAGGGTTATAGATGCGTTGACCACAGACCTGAGCTAGAAATCATTTAAGGTAGATTAATCTTCTTAAAATAAAATGTTCAACTCTTGATGAACTATCTTTGAATGGATTGTTTACCTTTTTATTGAGAGTTTACCTTTTTACATGAACAAATTTAGTGATTGATTGTTTTTTTTAAATAGGTGACAAAATATGTATGAATTGCATAGGACAAATAAACTTCAGGAAAACTGAAACTGTCAGTGCATAATTCGATGTCTTTAGGTCATGGCCCTGATGTGCATTGGCGGATGTTATGGAAACAGTCTCCCGGGAACACTACAGACAATTTATAATCCCAGTAGAATTCAATAAATCTGTGCACATATTAATATATATATGTCTATATGTTATGCAAATTAACCAATAGTACTATAATCATGTGACTCTCACACAATGTTTGATCACTTCCATTGGAACGCTGATTAACTCTTTGGCCAACCCCCTTACAATAATGACTAATGTATTGTATTTGAGAGCAAACCTAAACATCGAGGTTTACAGAAACTACATCACTCTCCACAAGGTAAGTCCCTGTTTTCATCAGTGTTATTTTACCAATCTTTACGATTGCATTTGAGAGGTCTAAAATTAAAATAGAAATCTGTTTTGGAAGTATTTCATTTGAGTCAAATAAAAACAGCTTATTGTCTAATCACCTTTATAGTACCTGTTTACTAGACATGTCTGTAATGCATCAATAATTAGGATGGTATTCATTCAAAAAAAAAAAAAATATTTGGAAAGAATTTGGAGGAAATAAAAAATAACATTATTGAATATGCATAATTTCAGTGTATTTGTTTTAAGAACTCCTACAGGCTGATGTGTGATAACAAACAAAACATCCACATAAACCAAACACAGTGATAATACCATCACGATTGACTGAATGAATGTTCTGTGACATTGTCACATCATTCAAGCCTCACTAAAACCCCCAGCCTGTCTTCATGCAGATGGACGCTGTATTCCTCAACATGTTTCTGGTCCCTGTGCTGCTTCTTGGCTGCATGTGTGTGCTGCCTCTCCATGGCCAGAAACCAGGACAGGTGGACCCATTGACTCTGAACAGGGCTTCACAGTGCTGGACCTCCTCCTCGGAACTCCTTCTGGAGATGCGCTCCCCGAGGATTGCCGACACTGTGCCTGCCTTCTGGGACCTGATGGTGTTCCTCAAGTCATCAGACAACAGGAAGCACAGTGCTCTATTTTGGGACCTAGCCCAGGTGTTTTGGGACATCTATGTGGATTGTGTCATGTCTCGGACCCATGGACTGGGGAGGCGCCAGCTGACCTCGCCTCGTGAGCAGATCACTGCCTTGCGCTCTCTCATCGCTGACAGTAAGTCACTTGTCTGACAGTTTTCCCTCCACACGAAAAAAGGTTTCAACGAGCTGTTCATGTAGGAGAACCCTTTTTTGGAGGTTCGAAGGAGCATCATTTTGCAAGTAGAACCCTTTTCTTTTCCATGTACAAACACATGTCCCAAATACAGTTTTGGGTGATTTCTTTACTGAATTGAGTTTACAGATTGGGGATCGATACTTTTTAAGGAGGAAATCTATAACAATGTGTCTATTGCAATTGATAATAAGGCTGCTCTGGTGCTACATGATTGCAGTAGGGTAATGGGCTTTGTGAGACAGCTATTGTGTTTCATTTCACATCTGTATGTCATTGATTTTACAAACTGCAAATGGGATCTGCTGTGTACACATTACTAGGCTGATGTCTCTAAACAAAACATTCAGCAGTAATGATTCCATCTTTCTGTCTATCTTACAGAATCTTTTATTCAGGAATCTCAGACCAACTACTCTAAACTGAAGGTGTCTGCTCAAGGCTGCCTTATGGTTCAACATTTTGGACCAGGCATATTAAGACACATCCTTTGTGCCAGAGGTATTAAGAAGATAACAATTTTTTAACAGTACATTATGGTTGAACAACCAGGTCCCATTATTTCTACTTTTATTGTGTTTAATAAAAATGTAAAATGCAGTATTTCTTTGTGTGTTTTCATGAATGCACAGTATGTATGTAGTACAGCAACATTGCTACATGTGTTAGAAAGTGTGACATCACCTGTGAGAAGAGTCAACATGTCAGCCGACAGAACTTTGCAAGATTTAACAACTGTGTTTCAGGGATTAAAGTAAGTCGTTTGAACAGCTGGAAATGGGATCAATCCTAATGTACAGGCATGAGGGGAAAGCAGAAAAGGTAAACCACTACTGGGAGCATGAGTCCCTAAAAACACAGCATTTTTGCCTGCGTATTTTTTTCTTTGCTTTTTTGTACATTGGATTGCATCCTGGTCTTGTGGTCTATTGTGGACACAGTACATACTGAGGTGAGCTAAAGGTACCCAATGCACTTTTTTGTAAATGTTTATTACCAGACACATTGTGGGGAGAAAAGAAGGGTGAGATAATGTCTAGTTGTACTAGGCAACCTTGTTAATATATTGACGTAAATTGCACATAAACAATTGTCAAGCAGTGGAAGTGAAAAGTGGAAAGAAATGTGATAACTTGAAAAGCATGGATGTTCAAGTCAATTTGATCTGCCTAATTCCTCATTTGCCAGATGCTAGATATTTTTATTGTAAAACAACTTTGAACTAAATCTGGATTTTTTTTATGAGTTTCTGTCGTTCAACTTGTTATGCGTGCTATGCTCTCTCTAAATACCTCCGGTACATTGACTGCTTTCCAGAATTATTGGCAAAATCTGTAAAAGAAATAAGGCAAACAAAAAACGGAAATATCCAATTGTTGTTTTTAATGTTTAATTTTTGTTGGATGATGTGGTTTTTCTATGGTGCCATTAATTCTGGGAGGCCATTCTAAATATAACAGCCCTGCCAAAATACTGGCACTGACACCGTTGAACATTGTTGTATTACAAAAATAATGCTGAAATGTAGCATTCTCTTTTCTGTCTTACTCATAGATAGGTGACATGCAGCAGTTTTAGGAAGACAGAGTGAAAATGGAGTGCAGCACAGCTAGTTTTTATGAGGTTTGGATAGGTATACCTAAAACTTAAGGAAAATGCTGCAGTACACTTAAGTATGCTTACATTGATTATTACTAATAAATAACTTACTAATATGTATCACTAAGATATCATATGGGATAAACCATGGCAAAATCTGTAATCCTATAGGAAATAGGAACAGCCTTTAAAACTTCAACATTATATTCATGACCCTTGAAAATGTGTTGAATTCTATCGAATTAACTTTTTTAATACATTTTTCTCAACACAAATAAGGGGCCGTGGCCCCACAAACAAATATTGCCTATGCCCGTGAATTGCCCTGAAAGCAAGTATTCATTCACTCATTTCAATTATGTATTTTTATTTTAAAACAAATTACATAGACGTTTTTTTATTATTTATTTAACGTTTGAGTACAACATCTATTTTCTCTTATCCAATAAAGAGCGGGGTGCTACTTCTGAGAACGTGTGTGGGCATGAATAATCGCTGTGACGTAGAACGTATGACTCCGCTCGCGGGTGAAATACTGTGTTTTATTAGTTCCTCAACACTTTTTTTTTTTTTTTTTAAACATTCCGATATTATACTTCCGAATACGTTGTTAGTCATATGACATGATATTTTTTGTTGCACTATAGTAGGCTACAGTTATGTCAACGTGAAACGTCTTGGTGACTCGGACTCAATTTAAACTTCAAGTACGTAAGGTTTGGCTACTTCTCAAATGGTTTTCTTGGGTGCGGCATTTGCGGCAAATGAATAAGAAAGTATTGTATTGTAGAGTGTAAAGCCTATCTATACATTGGGATTTTCTTGGGTCTGTTATAAGGAGAATTCATATTATTTTATTCTTAAATGTAGTCAGAAACTTTATATTTATAGTGTACCCGCGGAGTAGGCATTCATAGATTCAGAACGTCTCCAGTTTCAGAACATGTATCTCGTAAACCAGAAAATCTGCGGCTGCGATTACGGTTTAAGCAAGGCACTCGCCGGTTTTGGTCACGAACGCTTAATTAACGCCATCCGGGTTGGGCTTCTGACTTGGGGCTGCACATTTCCTGGGCAAAAATCCCGCTTTACCGGGTCTCATATGTATTACTGATATATTTTTCGAGTAAATAGAAAAATATAGAAATTAGACACTTGTTTGTTTTACAACAGAATATTATGGAGTTCCAACGGCTGCTGTTAAGGGTAGCGAAAGCCCTGAGCAGTGAAGATGAACAAGCACTTGCATTTCTCTGCAAAGACCTGCTTGAGAAGGACGTAAGTTCAGCTGTGACAGCAAGTCAGCTATTTTCTCTTTTGACGGACCAAGAGCTGTTAACACAAGAACAACCTTACTTGCTTCCGGATCTGTTACGCACCCTCCAACGGAATAGTTTAATACGAGAGAATAACCTCAGCCGCTATCTTCCAACAACAAGCCTCCTCTGTCCTTATAGGTGAATATAGACGGTTGTAGAAAATTTGTAAAACATGACACTATATTGTTTTGCGGATTAGCATAACATACAGTACTGTATGACGACAACTTGAGTGAATGACAAATAATAACTATCTACAGAAAGCTACTGTTTGAGCTGTCTGAGAACATCACTCAAGATGAGTTGAAGGAGATCAAGTTCTTGTTAATCGATTACCTTCCTCGTAAAAAATTGGAGGACAATGTGGTGAGTACATTAGAAAAGCCTAGTTACACTAGAACAGCCTCGTAATTAAGTGTTTTTCAACCCTGCTCTTGGAGGCACACTGCCCTGCATGTTTTAGATCTCTCCCGCCTCAATCACACCTGACTCAAATGATCAGCTCATTATCACATCCTTGATGAGCTCAACAGGTATGGGAGGGCAAAGAGAGATCTAATACATGCAGGGTGGTGTGCCTCCAGGAGCAGGGTTGAAAAACACTGTAGTAATGTATGAATAGTGGTAATGTTTATCTGTTCAAACTAACATTACTCATTTTGCTCTGTTATTTCAGACTACCTTGCAAGTGTTCCTGGAAATGGAGAAATGTGATATTTTAAGCGACGACAATCTAAACACCCTTAAAATCATTCTAGGAAGTGTTTGCCCCATGTTGAAAACAAAAATTGACAGTTTTCAGACACAGAAGGGTAGGGTTTTCACTTCAAGATTCTATGTGTGACTAATACGATCTTAGAACACTGATCTGGCGAACAATTCTATTACTGATTCTTGACATGCCCATGCCTGTCTGTTAACATGTTAGACTCTTGCAAAACCATATTTTCAATCAGGGCCAATAACCCAAGAAACAGGTATGGGACTACAAAGAATGCGATCTTCATCTGAAGTTCTTCCAGAAACCCAGGTAACACGCAGGATTTTGACTGTCATGAAATTTGACATTTGTCAGCCAAAAGGCAGCGGTCACAACTGAAGTGTTTTGTCTCCCCTTTATTTTTTACAGTAGTTCATTAGGTACTGTTATTGTCACTGAATCTGATGACTTTTCTATATTTACTTCGATCCATTCGACTGCAGAGATCCATTCAACCGAAGAGACTTGTTTCCTGTGGACCAAGAGGTAGGAGCTGTGACATCTCTAGACGTTAAATGATCTCTGTTATTTTATGATATGCTTACGTTTCTTTTCCTGATTGCCTTAGTGGAAATACATGGACATTCCGACCAAATGTTCATTCCCAAACTGCACTCTTCAGACTTGTGTACATCGACTGAGGTCAGTCTTTATAAATCAAATCTATTTATTTTACAACTGAAAAATGTTTCCAAAAATGTTTGCTGTGTAAAATGCAAATAAATACAGAATGCAGTGATGGGCAAATCATTTATGTCTATATATCATTTATGTACTATTCTCTATATATATTATTGAGAATACTAGAAAGACTATCTTAAATGCTGAAACTGAGAAATGTTATAGTTTTTGGAAAAAAAACATGCCTGTTTTGAATTTGATACCAGCAACATGTTTAAAGAATGTTGGACAGGGTCCTGTTTACCACTGTGTTGCATCACATCTTTTAACGATACCCTGCAAGCGTTTGGGAACTGAGAACAATTACTGTAGTTTTGAAAGTGAAATGTATTCCTATTCTTACTTGTGTAACAGTCCTCCTCAGACTACCTGGGTCCTCAGGCCCCGCGTTAGCAAGAAGGCTAAAACCCATTCGTCTGTAAACTGAGCGCCCCTTCGGCAGTGAGGTTTTCACTGATTGCACAGCACTGTGCTCACTGGCCTAGGATCTAGGATTTTAGATGCTCAACTGTTCGGGGTCGCATTTGTCATATTTTTTGTTTCATAGGGCACTGAATATTTTCTATGAGTGACAGGTCTGGAATGTAGGCAGACTAGTTTGGCACCTGGACTCTTACTTTGGAGCCATGCTGTTGTAATACTTGCAGAAAATAAGCGAGGACTACCCTGAAAATGGCAGCATATGTTGCTCCGCAACATGTACATACTGTTCAGCATTAATGGTGCCATCACAGATGCGCAAGTCACTCATGCCATGTGCCGTAATGCACCCCCATACCTTCATGGATGCTGGCTTTTCAACTGTGTGCTGACAACAAGCCGGGCAGTCCCTCCTCTTTAATCCAGAGGACAAGGTGACCATGATTTTCATGACCATTAATTCTGGGAGGCCATTGTAAAATATTGATTTGTCAGACCCCAGGACAGCTTTCCTTTTCACCTCAGTCCATCTTAAGAGCCCGGACCCAGAGGGCAGTAGCTCTTCTGGATCTTGTTTATGTATGGTTTCTTCTTTGCATGGAAGAGTTCTAACTTGCATTGGTGAATGCAGTGACGTATTGTGTTCACAGACAATGGTTTTTGGATGTGTTCCTGAGCCCATGCAGTGATATTTTTAATGCAGGGCCACCCGAGGGCCCAAAGATCATGGCCGTCTAATATTGGTTTTGGCCCGTATTGCCTCTGTACCAGCTTTAGTTGCCCCTCTCAGCTTTTTTTTTTTAAATGTGTTGCTAGCATCAAATTCAAAGTGGGCATATATTTTTCAAGAAACAGTAAAATGTCCCAGTTTCAAAATTGGTATGTAGACTTTACAACATTTTCTATTGAATATAGGGTTTAAATGATTAGCACATCATTGCATTCTGTTTATCTTTAAATTTTTCACAGTTTTCCAACTTTCATTGAATATAAACACACCACATGAACACAGTTATGTTCAAATGTACTCAGCACATTGTCCATGCAACCTTTTGTCTTCACATCAGAGTCAATGGCCATCCTTCACGTCTATTTACTCAGTGATCCCTCTGGTCTCCTTTCACAGGAATCCTCTCTGAATTCAATTTGCACTACAATGGGTAAGTCCAACACAGGGCGTGGTGCCCTTCACACCTGATCTGAGTACAGTAGCATAGTACTCAGCCTGTTTGACTGATCTCTTGGTGTTCTCACACAACAGATGCACAAAGGGTCTCAGATACTGTGAATAAGGAACCTTTGCTCAGACCGGGTGTACAAAGTACCAGTGACGAAAACAGGGCTGCTTTGAACCATGGTCAGTTTCAAATTTTCACTATACCGGGTGGTTTAAATGCCGATTGGCTGATAGCCGTGAGAAGTAATCGATAAGGCATTATTGGTTTTGGCATAGCCAAAATACCACGTTTAAGAGCAGTTCTTCAGCTTGGCGCATCGTAGAGAGCCTAAGAACAGCCCCGTTCGTAGTCAAGATGCGTTGTTCCCAGGCTCAGCTCTTGGCTGTGGTTTTTTGTTCATATGCCACAAACCCTTGTGCCTTATTTCAAAACGTCCCGTGGAATTTCCTCTTCCACTTGCTGTTTGCTCTTTTGTGTTGTGTTACATTTAGCTTAATCTAATTATGTTTTTTTACCTGATCCATTTCTTCTCACCCCTAGATAATAGCCGTGTTTCATCTACATCATCACATTGGGACAATAAAGACATTGCCCCAGCAGATACTCAGAAAGGAAATGCCAAGGTTGGTCTTTGGTGATTTTATGTTAACAGAAATCAACCAATGTCCCTGATCAAAAGTTTACATACCTTTGAATGTTTGGCCTTGTTACAGACAGACAAGATGAAAACACACACAGGTGAAAATGGCAATTAAAGGTGAATTTCCCACACCAGTGGCTTTTTAAATTGCAATTAGTGTCTGTATAAATAGTCAATGAGTTTTAGCTCTCACGAGGATGCACTGAGCAAGCTAGATAATGGGGGAGCAGAAAAGAACTGTCAAAAGACCTGCGTAACAAGGTAATGGAACTTTAGAAAGATCAAAAAGGATATATAAAAAGCCGTAGAAATGCCAGTCAGTACTGTTCAATCACTAATTAAGAAGTGGAAAATTCGGGGATCTCTTGATACCAAGTCAAGGTCAGGTAGACAAAGAAAGATTTCAGCCAAAACTGGCCAAACATTTTTTGGGGATACAAAGCAAAACACGCAAGTAACCTCAAGAGAAATACAGGCTGGTTGTTTCTAGGAGCATAATATGACAATACTAGAACAAAAATGAGCTGCATGGTCGAGTTGCCAGACAGAAGGCTTTACTGAGCCAATGTCACAAAAAAGCCTGGTTACAATATTCCTGACAATACTTTGACACGCCTCCCAACTTCTGGCACACTGCCATTTGAAGTGACAAGACCAAAATAGATCTTCATGGTCACAACCATACAGGCCTATAGTGAACAGATCACCATCCCCACTGTAAAGCATCGTGGTGGCTCACTCATGTTTTGTGGGTGCGTGAGCTTTAATGTCACAGGGAATCTTGTGAAAATTGATTGATGATGAATGCAGGATCATAAAATACTGGCAGACAATTTGTATTCTTCTGCACGAAAGCTGCACATGGGATGTTCTTGGATTTTGAAGCGCGACAATGAACCTAAGCACAGGACCAAGTTAACCATCCCTTGGTTATAACAGAACATTTTGAAGGTTCTGGAGTGGCCTTCATTCTCCTGACCTTAATATCATTGAGGCAACCTGAGGAGATCTCAAACGCATGGTTCATGCAAGATGACCAAAGCCTTTTAATTACCTGGAGACCTTTTGCCAAGACAAATGGGCAGCTATATCACCTGCAAGAATTCGGGGCCTCATAGACAACTATTCCAAAAGACGGAACGCTCACTGATGATAAAGGGGCAATATACAGAATTAAGAACTAAGGGTATGCAAACCTTTGAACAGGGATCAGTTCTTTTTTTTTCTTGTTGCCATGTTTTGTTTTATGATTTTGCTACAGTTAACTGTGAATGCCATGTGAAATAAAATATGTTTTGTCTGCTTACTAATGTTTTTCTTTTTTTTTTTCAATTATCCAAGCACAACTGTAGAGTTTTCCTATACAAAGATGTTTTACTAGATCAATGATACTGTATGATCTGTATGTTTTCTGTAGGAAATAGAAGAATATGCTATGACAGGAAGTTCTAGAGGATTTTGTCTGATCATTAACAACCATGACTTCAGCCATTCAATTAAACATTTTAACAATAGGGAGGGGACAAACATTGACAAAGGTAAGATAATCTTTACCTTTCATTCTGAAATACCTGTAAATTGGGTGCTTTTTTAGAATCAATACCTAAACCGGAACCACCTCTATCTTTGTGTTCTTTTATAGAGAGTTTGATCAGCGTGTTTCAGTGGCTGGGCTTTAAGGTGCAGGTTGAGTCAGACTGCAGTCGGGAACAGATACTGTCTCTCCTTGAAGAGCTACGCTGCCGTGACCACAGCCAGAACGACTGCCTGGTGTGCTGCGTCTTGAGTCACGGCCGGGAAGGAGGTTTGTACGGGGTGGATGGCCAGGAGCTTCAAATCAAGGAGATTACAGAGCCCTTCTCTGGACTGATGTGCAAATCGCTGATGGGGAAGCCCAAGTTGTTCTTCATTCAGGCCTGCCAGGGCACTAAGGAACAACAGCCGGTGTTTCTCCAGACTGACAGCGAAGACTCCGAAAGGATTACTGCCCCTGGCTCTATTTACACTGATGCATGGGTACCCAGAGAGTCCATTCCCTCAGATTCTGACTTCCTTCTGGGCATGGCCACTGTACCTCACTTTGTGTCTTATAGAGATAAGAAGGAGGGAACTTGGTTCATCCAGTCACTGTGCCGGAACCTCATCAACTTGGTGCCCAGGTCAGTGCTCAAAGATGGGCTTGGTTTATTACCTCATTCTGTCAGAAATCCTCTTTACAAACATCCAATAAAGAGTGTACTATGACAGATGAGTGCGTAAATATATACAGGATTTAATTTCCTTTCACTTGTTTCTCTGTCCAGCGGGCATGACTTGCTGTCCATCCTGACCAAGGTGAACCATGATGTCAGCAGTATGAGTGATGAAAACGGCACGAGGAAGCAGATGCCCCAGCCTGCATACTCACTCAGGAAGAAGGTGGTTTTTCCCAACCCCAAAGTCTCACCACCCAGATTGTGAGCCACAAACATACACTTAAGACCTCTAATACAGAGGGGTTGATATCCGGTTGCAGTAATTTTGAGCCTTTTTAGTGACCCTATTCAGACACTCACTGACATGATAAACTTGTTGAAAACTACTTGAATTGAACTGCCTGTCTACACAGCAGGGTCTAGATTCACTCAGATATTAACTTACATGTGTATTCAAAACAGAATGTTTACATTTTATATTCCTCTCTGAAATTACAGAAGGTATAAAAAATCAAAGAAATATGTACAAATACATTTTCATCAGTTTTGATTTTAAATGTTACTCAGGAAAATGGGGGAAAAATATATTATATGCACTTAAGTAACTTTAGCAAATATTTGTCTAAATTGTCAATTTATTGTCATATTGACTACCAAAATCAATAAATTATATTTTCAATCAATTTTATGAATTTTGTTGTTGTTGTTCCTTTAACACATCCCAGGGTAGTTCTTGTCACAATGTGGCATGTCATACACCACAAAATTTCAGACATCTCAAAAACAGAAAAAGGGGCATCCAGACATACTGGTTTGGTCATGAGCAGTACTATGGTACTGTTGGTTTGTATAGAGCGTGTGACATACGTCCTGACCCGAGGCTGCGTGTGTTCATGATGTCGGACAGATGGCATGTCTGTAATAACAGGGAGATGGCTATCACTGGCAGCTGTCTCCAGCGACAGCTGCATTTGGTTAAATAGATATAGAGTATTAGTAGCCTACCACAATATCCAGCTGTTGTGTTTCCTGAAGGGCTTTTTTTCAGCAAACCTATGGTCAAATCCTAACACCTAGACCAACACACTCAGTAACTAACATTGCCCAAACTTAAAATAGAAATATATAAAAACAGGTTCACAGTTTGTAGCGAAATCATGCCTAGCACCTGTTTCTCTGCCTCAAACCTGGCCTGGAGGTCTGCCATCTGCCTTTTGAATGCCTCTCTTTTGTTTTTCTTTTCTTGCTTACATTTGTTCAACTTATCACTTACTGTCAATGATGAGAAATAAAATTTGTAAATGTCAATATTGAAACCAAGGACTTGGATATTTAATATTCTTTGCTCAAGTGTGAATAACCACACAGTGCATCAGTTGGTCCATGAGAATCCTCCTGCTCTGCTTTCCAGCGGTATTCCTTCCTTAGCCAGCTGTTACACATCTCCTCAAAGATACTGTTCTAGAGCAGTGAACCAATCCTGAGTAAATTTGGCTGGTAAAATGTGAAACGCCACATTCAAACTAGTCAATTCACCTTGTATGTTTGGAAGGAGCTTTTGAGGAAGTCGTAATCTTTCTCAAGCAGGGCTGTGAGGATTAACAGTTCGAAATTAAAAGATCGAGATTAATGGACAATTTAAAGTGTTAGTAGCCACTTAGGATGCCATCAGTTTTGTTTTCTGCTTCACACCACATCTCTCCTCTGCCCATCCCCTCTCCACTAAAGTCCACTAAAGCACTGATCTTCAGATCTGTGGGCCTGCATCCGTTGCCTAGAAGTCAAGTGGAAGTTCGGGCAGGAAACAAATTACCTAAGAATATAGACCATATTCCAATTTGACACTCCTGCATAAATTATTTAACTTTTTTTAAGAGACCACAGCACCTTTTTTTTCCTGTTTAAGAAAGTCAAAAAGGAACGTTTTGAGTGAAGTGTTTAATTTGCAGTGGTCTCTTAATTTTAACCGTTTTGTTCCTCATTCAAAACCTTCCTTTTGACTTTTGGAAAGAACAAGGTGCAGTGGTCTCTTAATTCTTTCCAGAGCTGTATATTGTTAACAAAATACATTACTTCCCTTCCCATTCAAAGTACACCTAAGCTAACAGTGGGACAGCAAGTACCTACTCCATCTCCAGCTGTTGCTTCTGCTTGACTCTTTCAGCTCTCCGCTTTGCTTCATCTAACAGCTGTGTAACAGACATGCTAACATCAGAAGGATATCACCTTACCGTTTTGGACAAACAATCCAGAACTATCTCTCACTGCACAGCAGCTTTGGTGGTGGGACCACCATTCTTCCTTCAGGAAGGCAGTCAGCTTCCCTATCAGTCCCTGCATTTCCTGCAAGACCCCCTGCCTAGAGAACACATTATTTATTCATTACAAAGTGAATCTCAAAGTGCTTTAACAACATAACTAGAACTAATGTAGAGTTCTGTCAGTGGGAGGTCTTGACTTGGTCTTCCACAGTTGTTTTTCTGACAGGGTGATGGTCTTCAGACAAGGTGTTCAGTCAGACAAGTTAGTGGTAATATATCCAGAGTTTTGTTAGTACAGGCATACAGAATTGTCGAGCAAATAGACTGTCCCAGAGCTCCGTATCCGCTTCTAGAAGTTATCTTGATATTAAACTGCTGGAAGTGTAGCACCCACCTGAGTGATGCTTTGGCAGCTCTAAGCTATGCTCAGAGCCTTTAGGACCCCCTCGCTGTTAGTGGTAGGTGGTACAGTCAACCCACAAAATGAGTTACATTCTCTCAGACCTCTGCATCCCCTCACACCACAGTACACACTCCAGAAACCGGGGGAATAAAAAAAGCTGGTGTAGACAGCCGTCTGTAGATGCATTAATTGGTGTGTGCTGATGATGGTAGAGAGCGTGGTTGTGTATGTGGTGAACAGATATTGGATTGGTGTCCACTGCCCACAGTATCTTGTCAGAAGGTGGTGAGTCTGACTGGTGGGTCTGTTGCACCCTCTCCGCCCCTACTTCCCACAGCTGTGGATGTGGAATTCTACTGGCGCTGTGTGTATCATTCGAAAAATTAGCAACCAAGCTAGATAAAGTAAGCCAAATAATTTTCCAACTACCCATTTCAACCATTAACAATATTTGAATATATTGTCATTTCATAGTTGAGTGATGTGAAGGGAAATGGAGAAAATCACATGTCCGTCATTTTGCAAATCCAGATAGGCATCGTTCAAAAGATGATCTAAGCAGCACCGCTGCTTTTCAAAGTTTCTCTGAGATTCCAATATGAGGTCAATAGTAAACTTCTGAAGTTCTTACCAAATTTACTGTTCAGAGAGGAGAAAATTATTTCACATGAATAAAGTCACTGACACTGATACAACATGTTTCCGAACAACAATGAATGGTAGACATTCCAGAGTATGCTGCTTCATCCAGGGGCCATCAAGTATAGATTCCTATGGGAAACCAGTATGAAAATATATGTGTACTCAGTTGGTACTGTAAGTCACTCTGGATAAGTGTGTCAGTTTAACTACTTAACACTTGTAAATATAAATATTTGATACTTATTTTTTAATAGCTCAAATTAATACCTATTCATTCAATTTGTATGATTATGGCATCTTATCACATCTACAATCTTGAATCAGCATTTTCGTTCTTACATTACCCAAAACCAACATTAACTCTAAAAAACCTACTTTCCTTATTCTTTTTGGGACATGCAGTCATATCTCAAGAAACATAAACCCTTTTTTCTCATACTGCTCTACACCTCTCACTAACAGTTATTTCTGTAATAAAGTTAAATCTGTAAAAAAGATATTTCTGTAAATGTTTTGGTTGTTTTCCAATTTTCAAAGTTAACCAAACGAAAAAAACAAATAATGATGATGTGTTATTAAAAATGTTATAATACACATTTAAAATACTTATTGGAGATCTTTCCAGGGACCCCCTGCAGTTGCTCCACGGATCCCCAACGACACCCGGACCCCTGGTTGAAAACGTGCCAAAACGTCTAGCGCTTCAGAGCGGAGACGATTGGAAAAGTAGATGGCAGTATTCACCTATGAAAATCATCATTTGACCCGTCGAACCGGATGTTGATCAGTTGTTGAGTGATAAAAAAATTGACATTAGCGTCATGCAGGCAACATTAGAGATTCCGTAGCAACAATAAGACTTCCGGTTTAAGGCTTTTGCCTTCAAAATAGAGGTCAGGTAAAAAACGCGATTTTAATAAAATAAAAATAATCACTTTCCTTAGTGTATATTGCAACACATTATAGTAGGAAATGTTCAGTAGAGTCTATACTGTGATAATATGCAAAAATATCAAGGGGAACTGTGTATTTGCAAATGTTGCTGGCTTTTTACTCCGCCCATACCCTTGGCCACAATGGAATTTAGTGGATATGAAATATATATTGCCCTATAGAAAAAAAACTATTCTATATGCCGCGGTGAATGTATTGTAGGAAATGTTCAGGAGAGTCTACTGAGTAAATATCTGCAAAGAAATCAAGGGGCACTGTGTATTTGCAAG